>CM046457.1:58308206-58530152 GCA_025506515.1 Flaveria trinervia
CAGACGTTTTCCTAAAAAAGTGTCATTTCATTATATTTCAAATTTAGTCCTAATTCTTAAGAATTTGATTTTCTAAATCCTTTTTGCAACAATGAAATGATGTTTCGTCCTTATGAGTAAATACACAATTTTCTAATATCACTATCAAACAAGTCTCTCTTCTATCCTACCTTCTTCCTCTGTTCTTATAAATCACACACATTATCACTCTTTCTACACCTTCAATTCATAATTCTCTCTTCATTTCTTCAACTATACACTACACTTGTTTCATCATCCCCCTCAACATGCCTGAAATCAAGGTGAAATATCTGCATTTACTTCTTTCCTCTATTTCTTTAAACTTCAAAAAACAGAGTATGAAGCCCAAATTTTGTATTTTCTCACTATAAATCACCGATTTCCATCTATATTTCTTCATGCGTATCTTCAATTTACTGTCATTAACTCATAATCAATTGCAGAAAGTTGTAATCAAAGTGGATATGCATGATGGTGATGATAAAAGGAAAGCTTTAAAGGCGGTTTCCACTCTTTCAGGTTAAAACTCTGTTTTCTTTTCACTCAAATTGGATCTCAATATCAAGATTAACCCGCGAAAAACAGCTGATTATCGTCGTATGAAATGATTTCAGGGATCGATTCGATAGCTATCGACATGAAAGACAAGAAACTGACGGTCACCGGAGACATTGATCCGGTGGATATCTTCGAAAAGCTTAAAAATTGGAAGCCTAAGATACTCACTTTCGGACCTGCGAAAGAAGAAAAGAATCCTCAACCTAATAAGCAACCTGTAGTAGATCCTGAATTTATCAGAAGATTGTTGGAAATTTACAATCCGTACGTGAGACAACGTTGTTATGGTGATTATTCTGTAGAAGAAGACCCCAATGGTTGTGTTATATCTTGAATGTACAAGTAAAGATGCGTTAGGTACATGTATATGGGGTTGACTTTGAACGAGTGCTGAATGGTGATCATTTTCATAATTGCTGTCATAAAGGGGGGAATAATACGTATATTTTGGGACTTCATGTTGATTCTAATCCATATGAAAATAAATATAATATATGGAAATAATTTCACATTTTCACATGGTTATATTGTTGCAAAGTGGAAAACATACTTTGCATATATGTTAAAATTTGGAAATATGCTTTTAATGAATATCTAACTATGATAGAACATATAGTGGTATCATTTTTAGGCTAACGATTATGTTATCTGTTTACTCAACTAATTTGTGACAACACCATTATTTTATTTCTTTTCATTGACTCTATCGTTTTATCTTTTAAATTATAACAATTAATTACGTAATATACCACTTAGAAAAATGAATATCGTATTCTTAAATGACTGATCTTTTATGTGAAGCTCGTTAAACTACATCATTTTCATTAAAAACAATTAATTGTTAATTTCAATATTTTTATTTTACAAACCTAACTCATTTATTTTCGTCAATTTTGTAAAAAAATTGTTCTTCCTCTCCTAAGCAGATTTGTCGTGCGTCATTTTTTATATTGTGCCCAATACTTTCTTTTTGATATTTCAACCGATATCTCAAGAGCCAAGACCTCTTAAAACAGATTAATGAACAAAAGAAAGTATAAAAAACTTATAAGATTAAAAGAGAATATCAAAAATCACAAAATCACTTATAACCAATTGTGATAGAAATAAATATAAAAATTAATCGAAGCTAGTATAATAGTATTGAAATGTGTTAAAACTAGGTTTATTGCTCATCGCGCGTTGCCGCGGCATTGTACGTGATGTGATAAAATATAAATTACAATCAACCCGACTCGTTTCTTAACTAATTTTACATTAAAACGTAAAGTAACTCGAATTCATACCGATAAACAAAAACATTTAATATTTGACCTGACTCATTTTCAAACAAAACTAATACATGCCGAAACATAGACTTACAATTGCTCCGACATTTTTCGAACTAAATTTACATCCATATGTATAGTAAATAGAAAAGTATTATATTGACCCGACACGTTTTCAAATAAACCAATGTCGAAACGTAAGTCAACTCAAATCGTGACATAAAAATTAGCAGTAAATCGTTTATATTTGACCCAACTCATTTCTGAACAAATATTACGTCAAAACATAGACGTATGTCAACATGTAGACAGTCTTAAAATGTATAGAGTTAAGCATGGAAACATTTTATATTTGACCCAAGTGGTTCCTAATTAAGTCTAACGTAAACGGAATTGAATTTATATTGTATAGGGGTAAACCCAGAACTTTAAAAACTTAAAGGGGTTAAAGTAACATTTTATAAAGTTTTTGAAAAATAACAAAGGTTAAAAGTGTAAAAATTAAAAGTGTAAAAATTAAAACATAGAGTATATGCCCCACCGGCTTTTCTTCTCCTCCTATTTTTAATTTTTAATTGAATCAAGGCTTAGTAAAGGCATTAACATGCGGAATAGAGATGGTGATTGCACAACACCGAAACATACCTCCGCTCTTTTGAGGTAGCCAGAAGGGCGATTGCTGTCCCCCGACATTGTCATCGTCCTACTACTACGGTAGTCGAGGACTATCGGCTGCCGATAGTCGCAGAAAAAGTTCGCTTTTGAGGACATGCAAGTGACGTTTGGCTCACCGGAACCCTAGCCTTCATCATCGTAGATCGCTGATGAGTCTGAAATCACCATCCTCGACCGACGTATTTACCAAAGACATCTGCAGAAGGTGTTTGGGAGTCTCCAAATCAAACAGATCGAAGAGTGATCGTGAAGAAAGCATCGCTTGAAACCTAGAAAATCGTTATCGCTGTTATCGCCGGTACTCTCTATCGTTTTCCTTTCTCTCTCTATACTTTTTTTCCAATCTTTTCAGAACTGCATCGTACGGCTAATTACTGATTTGATAGTAGGATCGAATATAATTATATTTTTAATTATATTTATATATATAATTAAATATAAATAAATTATATATAATTTATATATATATTATAGTTATATATAAAATTTAACTATATTTGTACATCCAACATATTAATTTATGGTTTATATCCTGTTTTTACCCACTAAAATAAAAAAAAGAATTCAAAACCGGTCCGGTTTCTCGGTCCGACCACCGGTTCGGGAAAAACTGGCCGGTTCGACCTCTCAAAAACGATTCGTAGCGAACCGGACCGGCCACCGGACCTGCCGGTCCGATTCGATCGCGGAAACACTGCTTTTTTCTTTCTCCTTGACAGAAATGAAACGTGGGCTGAAACCATAGGCATCAACAACTTGTACCTTATGTTTACAAATGTCTTTTATATAGATAAGTGAAGATCATGCATAGGTTGAACTCACCTTATATTAGAATATTTATTTTTACTTGTAATAGGTCTTATGTTAGTTTTCTTTTCTATGTAATTAGCTTTATGTAGTTTTGCAGTCCAACAAAACTGTGAGCGAAACAGTCAGCTGTTTAGTTCGCTCGGCGAAACTGTTGTTTCTGCCAGGCGAAACTACAGTTTCGGCAGAACAGTTTCGCTGACAGGGAAACTATCATCGAAACTAAGACTGCTATATGTAGTTTTGATCATTATCATTGTTGGTTAATGTAGGATCGGTGTTTGTCAGTTAAACATAATGTTTTCTCTCAAACTCACCTAGAACAACACTCGGGTATAAGAAGAATCAATAAGAGTTGATCACAATATAGAAAGTAACTTAGAACATAGAAAGATAATTTTCAAGATACTTTTTATATGATTCTCAACTCAAAATACAAGACTCTTACAAGCAGATGATATCTATGTTCATGAGTTCAAGGAGAACTTATATATAATACTATCTACAACCGGATATACTTTGATACCAGCTGGGATCCTTTAGCAAAAGTCTATACTACAAGACTATAGTTTAAGGTATCTCGGATAAAGTCTTATCTGAGATATGGTAGTCAGGACATGTCCCTGACTTACCTTTTGTCACCAACTAAAGTTGGTAACATGTACTATCATGAAAAGGTAAACAGTGGAATAAAGTATGGTCAACAACATGGCTCTTTAGGAAGAAGCCATGCTGTATTAGAAGTCTGCAGCGGAGTGTCAGAGACCATACTTGTGTCCACTGGTTATAGCAGTGTCTTCCGAAGGTTAAATGGCTTCGGAAGAGTAAGTACTTCCGAAGCCACTTATACTTCGGAAGAGGCTGCTTCTTCCAAGGCTTGGAGACTTCATCTTTTCATCATACTTCGGAAGTGGTCTTTCCTTTATTCTTCTAAGACTTGAACTTCGGAAGTATGCACTTGTCTTCGGAAGTAGAGTTTTGTCTTCGGAAGTTGATCTTTTACTTTGTTTTCGGAAGAACTCTACAACCTTCGGAAGTTCCATAATAAGCTTCGGAAGCCTTTGCATGCAGCACCAAATAACTTAAGTGACATAGTTTTGGTTGCATTAGCCTTCTTCCTGATCCAACAAACTCCCCCTAGGCTGATGCTTCCAAAACTTCACTTGTCTCGACTTCTCAAAACTTTCAGCACCAAAGAGAGCAAATATTTGTCTGTCTCCTTGTTCTTCCCTGATGTGGTGCTGAGAAGCTTGTACAGATCCTTGGTAGACAGGAAATCCAGTCTGTCACCTTGGATAACATGTACCATTTGTTGTTGCCCTCTGAAAAGAGTTAGTTGATGGGAACTGTAATCATATTCCCATCAAACTATAGGTTCCAATTCAGGACCTTCCACCATCTATAGAAAGGTAGCACCTTTGGTGGGAGATCTTTCTTTGTCTTCCTGTCTTCTCAACTTCAACTCTTCTTCAATCTTTGCCTTTGCAGTTAACTCAGCTAGATGAAGACTGCTGAGATGGTTTTTGATGAGTGCAGCAGTTTTGGAGTTGGAGGGGTTGGAGAATGGCTTCTCTGCTAACTCAGCAATGTCAAATCTGCTGGAGTGTAGCAGAGAGGTTGCATCGAGTCTATTGACTTCACCATTCTCCCTTTCCATAACAAATTTATGAGAAGGTTCATCGAACCTCCACTGGATTATCTTCCTTATAGGCACAAAAGACTAACTAGGAATCTTGTCTTCTTTCCTTGTATCTAGTAGAGTCACCAGTTTCCTTCTGAGCTTCTTCTCTTCATCATTCAAAGAGTCCGAGTTGAGGCCCAGAAGTCTCACAACCTGGTCCAAAGTTCTTCTAGGCAGATCAAGGAATCTGTCTCTTGTGAGGGAACTTGAAGATCCATCAACATAGGTGATGTTGACAGAGTCTTCTACACAAGATACTTTGCTAAGAGTAGTATAGTTGGTGAGCTCGTTTTGATTGCCTTAAACTCCTCAAGGGAGAGATGTTGAGAAGGCTGAAGGGATGGTTTGGATGGTAATTGGGTAGGTTTAGGTTCAAAGGTTCTGGCTAGTGTTTTGGGTTGAATGATAGGAAGTTTGGGTGGTTGAGGTGAGGGAGTATGTGTGGGTAATGATGTGGGTTTAGGGGTGAAAGGCTCAGGTTTAATGGTGAAAGGTAAGGGTGAAGGTTCAGGTTGTGGTTGGGTGGTAGCAGTGAGGGTCATCCCTTTTACCCTTCTATACATCTCTTTCATTTTCCCCATCCGAATGTCAGCCTTAATCTCACTAACAATCCGTTAGAGTGTCCTTTCAGACATGGGACCCACCTGCCTTCCAGAGAAGCCATGAGCCCAAGATAGTCCTTCATCCAGGCCTTCTCAGTGAGCTTCTTGGAGGCAGTGATCCTGGTTTCTTCTACCTTCATCCTTTTCTCTCTGGCCTTTTCTTTTGCAGCCTTCTTCCTTTCTTTCTCCATTTGATCCTGCTCTTTGTTGTAGAGCTAGAGGATTGTATCATCATTGTGTGGAGAAAGTTCTTGAAGATCGAAGCCTCTAGAGAGTAGGAAGTTTATCCTGACTCTCCTCAGCTGCAAGTCAGCCTCCTTCTGTTTTTCTTCCTCTATCTCTAAGGCCAACCTGGCTTCTTCTTCAAGTTTCAGCCTCGTTGCCTTCTCCAGATTCACCAACTCCTCTAATGGTAGCAGAAGTGTTTCTTCATTGGCAGCTCCCAACTCAATGAGCTTGTCAATGATCTCCTCTCTCCTTTTGTTGATGACAGCCTCCTGATTAGATGCAGCTGCTTTAGTACTGGTAGCTAGCAGCTTCTCAGTAGGAAGTCTTCCTTTCTTTTTGAGTTTCTCAATCCTTTCCTCTTCCTGAAGCTCTTCCGCAGTCAATTTCCTTCTTCCTTTGTCCTTTGAAGAGCTTGACTGTGGTGGTTCTTTGAGAGAGGTTTCTGATTGTGAGAGAGGCAGAGATGGTGTCTGGTATAGAGGTTGATTCAGAGGGTCCTCGCTGTTCACCTCAGATGCCATTTCAAGGATTGCATCTGTGATGTTCAGTTCCGTACATTTTAAACAATCCCTCTGCAGCTTCCATTTTAGCTTCGGAAGATTCAGCTTGTTCTTCCAAGGCTTTAACTTCAGCTTCGGAAGTAAAAGGAGATGCAAATTCTGTCCCAATTGTTTCAGTTGCTAGGCCATCAGTCCTTATTTCCCTTTCGAATTGAATCTTAGGTTCCATGTGGACCTTAGGTTGACCAACTTCTTCCACAGTGGTAGAAGGTGCAGTCAGCCTTTGAAGCTCTTCTGCTCCAAAGTAGATCATTGCAGCATCATGGCTTGGCTGCTCAAAGGAAGATCTCAACAGAAACTTGCTGAAGAGTCTGTAGAGATCACTGAGCATCCTTGAGTCAATCTGAAGAATGACTTGAGATGGCTCAGTCACTGTGATAATGGGAGAAGAAGATGTTGAAGTTAAAAGTCGCCTCTGTGGTTCCTCATGTGTTTGTCTTTGAACATTCTCCCTCTTTTTGGTAGCATCATCTTGAGAGCTAGATGAGCTAGAGGAGGAAGTCAGTGAGACCTGAACAGGTACATGCCTAACAGACCTCTCTGTCTGTTTCTCAGCTAGTTGAGCCTTGAGATTGTCAATCTCAAGTTGCTGAGTGGCAGACCTTGCTTTTAAAGTCCTAACCAGGATCCATGTTTGAGACTTTAGATAGAAGGTCTTTAATAAAGAGTTGCATGCTTCCCTCATCTTCTTTTGAAGAATCACAGGAAGATGAGGTAACATACCTAGTATGTTCAGCCTCACCACCAGATGTGGTTTCTTGGCACCCTGGGTTCCCATGCTCAATGATGTCTCTTTCAGAGTATCAAAGGCTCGGTTGCCGTAGATTCAGTCTGAGAAATGTTACCACTATCCACAAGGTCCATTGAGACACCTTCTGTAGTGGCAGTTGAATCTACATGAGTCCCCTCTACATCAGTGGGACTCACCTCAGTTGTTGGTTTCTGATGGGGGCTAGAGATAAGGGATTTATCCAGGCTCTGTTGATCTTGAAGAGGGTGTTGTAGATCAAATTCATTGCCATGGAGAGATGTTATCTCTTCATCAGCTTTAAATAGAAGGTCAGTGAAAGATAGGGAGGTTAAGCCTACTGACCCGGGACTTTGGTCAATGTCTACAGTCATTGAGCCTCTGGTGGGGCTGTCCCTTGTTGGCTGCTCAGAAGAGTGTAGATACTCATTCTGAGGGCTGTAGGTTTGGGTATCGGGCTCCTGGGTTTGAGACTGAGGAGACTCAAATCCCAAATTGAGGTCAAAAGAGAAGGATGGAGAGACCTATGACTGAGTGGGAGCCCATGTTTCCACTCTAGTCTTTTTGGATTGAACATGAGGGGCTTGTTCAATAAGAGTAGATTGAACAAGGGTTTGTTTGGGGCGTCTCTGATATGTAATGGTGATGGGTGGAGAAGGTAGTGTTTGCATTGTGGTGGAGGTTGGTGGTGTGGGTTCATCACCTGTGGGGTGAACAGGGATGTCACCAGGAGCTATGCGCTCAATCATACCTGGAAGTAGAGCAGTGTGACTTCCAGTGAAGTTGGTGGACATCTTCTTCAAGGTCTTGAAGATGGAAGGCCGCATTTGGGGACATTCAGAGCAGCTGCACAAACAAGCATGCTCTGGTCCAACTCATAGTTGATTATGTGTTGAAGGAATCTGGGATACATGAAGAATGTTTCCCTTTGCAGATTCCCTATCAGATCTGAGAACACAAATCATGAGTAATTGAAGCGCAGGCCTCTCACCAATCCAGAAACTAAGCATCCTAGTTCATAAGGGATTTGATCCCATCCCCCAGATTTGTTGGATAAGCAATGAAGAACAACATGCAAGAGGAACTTCCAATTGTAGGAGAAGTTAAACTTGTAGACGGTCGACCTGCTGATGTCTCCACCATATCCCATTTGGATATAAGTGCTATCCAATCTTCCTTAGGGAATTCAGTAGGAGCTCCTTCATCATGAAGCTCAAGGTGCTCCCTGATGAGTTGTTCAATAATGATCAACTCCTGTCCACAGATGTTGGACCGTAGTACACGAATCCCATTTAGGGTTTCGACTTGACCATTTCCCCAAAATTTGGCCATTTGGTTGGAGTAAACAGTGGGGTTAATGGTAAGGGCAATGTAGTAGGTTGATTGGGTGAGAAAGGAGATGATTTCGGAGAAGTCAGCATCTCTTGAAGAATCAAGAAGTGCGACTTGGTTGTGCTGCGGGTTGAGTGCCATTTGGAAAGGTGAATGAAGATGACTTTGAGCTTGGGTAAAGTTGGAGAGGAGAAATTTCCAGGGCAGTAAATTTTACAAGTAAGAAAATGAAATTGAGTAGTCGAGATTATTTAAAAGATTGTGGAAGGCGGTAATAGGGGTTAGGATAAGGTGATGTGATGGTTTAGTGGATGAATTGACAGTGGCGGTAATGTTAAAATCAGTTAAATAATCCGACATCATTAACAAAATCTTTGCTTTTTACAGTGGGGCCCAAGAGATTTACGTTACACAGTAGAATCTCTCTTCCGAGTGTAAAACATTTCCGAAGGTAACTTGTCTTCCGAAGGCAATTCTTACTTCCGAAGCCAAAACTTTGCTTCCGAAAGAAAATTTGTAAAAGTCTCGGAAGTAGATCTGATATACAATCAATCGCTTCTTCTGAGGCCAAAATTCTTCGAGAGGAAAGTTATCCTTTGAGAAATTTTGCTTCGGAAGATATGAGAATGTCTTCCGAGGGTTAATTTCTCTTCGGAAGGAATTTACACTTAGAAAATTTCAGAGAGACTTCTTGTAATAGGGCTTAAATTGTATTGACACAAGACTTACATATTAAAAGGTTTTCAAAAGAGATATAAATTATCAATTTTATCATCCAATAGCTGTTATAAGATACTTAAATCTTTGTTCATCAAAAGCTTTGGTGAACAGATCAACATATTGTTCATTTGAATCAACTTTGATTAATTTAATTAGATTTTTCTCATGAATATCTCTAATGAAATGACACCTGATGTCAATATGCTTTGTTTGGAGTGCTTCACCGATTTTCAGTAATAGAGATAGCATTGTTGTTATCAATATGGATATGAGTACTCATAAAGTTAAATCCATAGTCTAACATCTGATTTTGAATCCATAGCAGTTAAGCACAGCAGCTAGCAGCAGCAATGTATTCAGCTTCAGCAGTTGATGTAGAGACACAGGATTGTTTCTTGCATTGCCATAAGATGATCCTTCCACCAAGAAATTGACATCCTCCTGATGTTGATTTCTTGTCAACATTGCAGCCTCCATAGTCACTGTCAGAGTATCCATAGAGATTGAAATCCTTGTTTCTGGGATACCAAGACCTATTTTAGGTGCTCCTTTGAGGTATCTGAGGATTCTCTTAACAGCAGCTAGATGAGACACCTTTGGAGCAGCCTGATATCTTGCACAAATGCAAGTAGCAAACATGATATCAGGTCTACTGGTTGTTAGATACATCAGAGAACGAATAATTGCCCTATACTGATGTTGATCAGTATCCTCCCCCTCAAGGTCAGGACAAAGATTATGGTTTCTGGGTATGGGTGTCTTAGCAGCTTGCAATCCTTCATTTCAAATCTTTCTAAGATGTCAGAGACATACTTAGATTGATTAATGAAAAACCCTTCCTTCATTTGTTTTACCTGAATTCCAAGGAAAAGTCCATTTTCCCATGGAACTCATCTCAAACTTTCTCTTCATAATGCTCTCAAAGTCCTTGCATATTTGGTCATTTGAGGAACCAAATATGATGTCATCAACATAGACTTGAACAAGCAAAATGTCCTTTCCAGACTTTCTGATGAAGAAAGTCTTATCAATGGTACCTCTAGTGTAGCCATTCTTCAGAAGAAACTGAGACAAAGTCTCATATCACAGCCTAGGTGCTTGGTGCAACCCATATAGAGCTTTATCTAATTTGCACACATAGTGGGGGTGTTGTGGGTCTTGAAATCCTGGAGGTTGGCATACATAGACTTCCCTATTTATATCCCTATATAAAAATGCACACTTGACATCAAGTTGGTAGACAGTGAAGTCCTTGGATGCAGCATAAGCAAGGAAGATCCTAACTGCCTCAAATCTTACAACTGGTGCAAAGACATCAGTATAATCGATTCCTTCCTCTTGAGTGTATCCTTGAACTACAAGTCTTGCTTTATTCTTGATGATCAAGCCTCTATCATCTCTCTTGTTTCTAAAAACCCATTTGGTGCCTATAGGTACTTGACCAGATGGTAGCAGACATAGGTTCCATACCTTCTGTCTCTTGAATTGAAGTAGCTCCTCTTGTATCGATTCAAGCTAGCTTCTATCTTTCAAGGCATCTTCTACCTTCTTGGTTCCATCTGATATAGAAAGCATGAGTACAAGCAGACATTCCCTTGATGAGTCTGTCCTCTTGTTCTCACACCTTCAGTGACATCCCCTATGATGTTCTCAGTTGGATAAGTGTTGTGAATCCTAAGACGAGGCCCACTTCCAGTTGCAGAGATAAATCCAGGTTGGACATATTCTACTCAAAAACTGGAACACTCTGTCCAGCTACTGTTTCAAAGTGATTCAATGAGGATTGATTGAATAAATGAGAAACATCATCAATAGTTGGCTGTGAAGTAGTATTAACAGTTGTCTGTTCCTTCAAAATACTACTTCCTTTTGCCTGGTGTTGTGGTGGATCACCTGATGAGTTTTGAGGCTCAGTAAGTGATTCACTTGTTAAAGCTTCACTGTTCCTTGATATAGTTAAACTATCAGATCTATGAATAGTGGAAGCTTGGTGTATTGCAACACTTAAGAACTTGGACTATGCCTAGGAAGCTCAAACAGTTGATCATTAGCAGTAGCATCAGCATCATTATGAGCACCTGTTCCAACTCAACATTCTCACAAGATGGTTTAGAATAGTTTGGAAACAATTCTAAATCAAAAATATGATCAGGGCCATTCCCCCTAACACAAGGAGTGTGCTCATTAACAACTATATTGGATGACTCCTCAAATTGTTGACTCTTAATGTTGTACACTCTGTAAGCTTTGGAGCTTGAAGATTATCCAACAAAGATAGCATCATCCGACTTTTCAGCAAATTTTGCTAAATTGTCCTTTGTGTTAAGTATGTACACCTGCTGCCAAAGGACCTTAGAAAGCCAATGAACGGTGGCCTCTTGTTCCATAGCTCATAAGGGTTTTTCCATGTGGCTTAACTACAAGAACTCTATTATGCACATAGCATGCAGTGCTGACTGCCTCTATCCAGAATGTTAGAGGTAGCTTTGAATCAGCTAACATAGTTCGAGTAGCCTCAATAAGTGTCCTATTCCTCCTCTCAGCAACACTGTTTTGTTGAGGAGTTCTGGGAGCACTATATTGTCTAGCAATCCCTTTTGAGTTACAGAATGAGTCAAGAACGAAGTTCTTAAACTCAGTCCCTTGATCACTTCTAATTATTTTAACCTTGTGATCAATTTGATTTTCTATTTTAAGAATAAAAGATTTTAATATTTCAGAAGATTCATCTTTAGTTCTTAAAAAGAATACCCATGTGAATCTGTAAAATCATCAACTATCATAAGGCTGTATGATTTCCTTCCATGCTCATTATACTTGCGGGACCAAAAAGATCCATGTGCAATAAGTGTAATGGAGTAATGATAGAGTTAACACATTTGGATTTATGAGATGCAACACATTTATCTTTGCAAAAAAACTCCTTTTTAGGCAAACCATGTACCAAGTTATTTTTAGCCAATTTGTTCATTGTCTTAAAATTTACATGACACGTACGTTTATGCCACAGTGTTGACTCATCACTATCAGCTTTGGAAGAAAGCATGATACTTCACCCATTGGGGAAGCATTGTTCATATCTAGCTTGTACATATCCCCTTTCCTGGGAGATCTAAGAAGCACCAATTTCGGAGGAATTATCATCCCTGGTTTGAGGATAATGCACTCATGTTCTGTGAATAGCATTTGGTGCTTTTGATCACAGAATTAAGAAACACTTAACAGATTGTGTTCAAGCTGTTTGACAAAGTGAAGTTTGTCAACTTTTAACTTACCATTGGATATACTCCCTCTGCTAGAAATATATCCTCCGGCCTCACCTCCAAATTGGACAGGACCTCCATCATAGTTCTAAAACAGTTGAAGTAGAGATCTGTTCCCTGTCATGTGCCCGGAGCATCCACTATCTACAATCTAGACATTGTCGTTCTTGTCAAATGGATGTCCCTACACATAAGATGAGATTGTTAGATTTGTTTGGAAGCCCAAGCCTTGCTGGTCTTGGGTTATTCCAAAGATAATGACATGATTGAACCAAATGATATGCATGGGGGTTCAATGGAGGTCTTTGAAGAAGAGGTTTGGGCTGCAGCATCTTCCTTGATCTTCTAGTCCACCCTTTGGCTGATCTTGGAGGATGAGCTTGTAGAAGCTTTTGCAGCATGGCCTTCTTCCGAAGCTTCTTTCTTTTCGGAAGAAGCCTTCACCACCTTTTCTTCTGAAGCAGTCTTCTTCTGGAATGGTTTCAAAGGAGCTTTCTTGTTCTTCCGAACCTTAATAGCTTTTGCTTTCGAAGCCATTTTCCCTTCGGAAGAAGGAGTTTCTTCCGAAAGCAACTTGGCTTCGAACTAGCTTTCCCTTCTTCAACACTTGAACCGTATGAAAAGATCCAAATGTGAAACCTTCCCTGACTCCTTCTTTTCTAACATTATTTGCATAATGTGTGCTTGCAGGATTATAGTACAATCTTTTGCCATGTGATTTTGCAGGCCACACATGATGCATGCAATGTTAGTCCTTTGGGAAAGTGAGGGTTGCTGTTTCTTGGTTTCCTTTCTTCATTAGCAACTTTTCCTTTCAACTTCTGATCCTTTGGTAGGACAGGAATGCTGGTATTACATTCATTTCCTAAATCAGAAGTACCTAACACTTGGAATCCAGCTGAGATAAAGACACCCTTCTGTTTGGGGTCAATTTTCAGTTTGGATTCAGCAACCTTCTTAGCAGTTCTTCTAGCAACTTTAGCTCTGCTTCTTTTGGCTTTAGTGGTTAGGATTTGGTCTTCATAGGAGGAGATGGGTACATCTACATGTTCCTTCTTTGTGGTGGCCTCTATTTATGCCTCATCCTTCAACTCTGGAAAGGAAGGGTTAGCAGTTGGAACCTCTTGCTCCTCAGTACCACATCTAGGCTATCTAATAGACTCATAGGAATGTGGTGGAGCAATTTCATTGGTTCCCAACCCACTTTTGTTCTGATAACAAGTTTGGATTGGGAGGATGATGCAAGAATAGCTTGGAAGTTCTGCTCAGAAATAACATGCTTCCTGGCCTGAGCCTCAGCAGTGACAAGCTGGGTTTGAGCCTTAGACAATTTGGATATCATATCCTTGATTTGAGTCTTGTAGTTGGTGTGTTCATGTTTTAAAAGAGATACAGTTTTCTCTAACTCGTCAATTTTCTTTTGATAGTCAGATTCAGCTCTTTTAAAATCAGATTTTAGAATATTTAAAGACTCAATATCAGATCTGATTTCCATATTATAGTCCTGATAGAGTTTAACTTTAGCTATACAGGCTGGAGTGCAAAGATGTTTATATACCTGGGCATCATCTGTTCCGGCCATGAGAGCTTGAGCAGGAGTCACATCTTGTACCATGAAGCTCTAGTCAACTTCTTGAGCCATTGCAGTTGTTTCAGTTGACCTCTCAGTGGGCTTTGAGGTTGAGGGATGTGTGGAGGTCTGTGGGGTTCCCAGATTAGTCTTGGGAGCCTTGCATTCCCTTGCAAAGTGACCCAGTTGGTTACAGTTGTAACACTTTGCCTTGGTCTTGTCAACCCGAACTGGAAGGAGTTGTGTTGAGCCTGTTGAGACCTTGGAGTCTCAGGAAAAGTGATGTAAGGTCCAGAAGAGCAGGATGGCTACTGGTAAGTCAGGTAGTGTTGAGGTTGTGGGGTTAATAAGCCTTCAGCAACCATTAAAGTGTTGCTAGCAGGAAGACTCATGGGTCTGCTTGTTTGGGGGCCTTCTTACTCTCCATCTCTAGGTGATATCCATCAAGCATGTCATAGAGTTCAGTCATGGAAGAGTGTTCAAGTTTCCTGTTCTCTCAATAGAGACACAGTAGAATGTCCACTCTTTGGGAAAAGCACTCATGAACTTTCTGGTGAGATCTCTGAGTTCAGGAGTGATTTTCATAGACTGAAGAGAAGAATAAGATCCATGTACCTGAAGTATTACTGGCTGAGGGTCTCTCCAGCAATATGAGTGAATTTCTCGAACTGCTACTTCGATGAGTCCTTCTTTGAGTCGTTGGAGTTAGCATACATCTGAGCAAGTGCATCAAACATTCTTTAGCAGTCTTGCAATGCTCGAACCCCACCATAATAAAGTTTGGTATTGCAGTCATGAGAATAGTCATAGCATTGCTATCGATGTCCATCTTCTTTCTGTCTTCATCAGAATAGTCCTCGACAACTTTCTCTATCATGGCACCGTTTCCACCAGGTGAGGCCACCTTTGGCTTATACGGTCCATTGACTATGGAGTTCCATAGTTTGCTGTCTTGGTATCTGATGAAACCTTCTATTTTTCTACTCCAAGACCTGAAGTTTTCAGGGGTAATGATGGGAGCCTTTGTCATTGTTCCCATCTCTACCTCGATTTGTTAAGGGCCATTAAATGAGTGAGTGGTAGGGAGGAGTAAAAACTGGTTGATTTGGATGGTTAGATCACGCAATCAAGAGCCTGAGGAGCTCTGATACCAATTGTAGGATCGGTGTTTGTCAGTTAAACACAATGTTTTTTTCTCTCAAACTCACCTAAACAACACTCGGGTATAAGAAGAATCAATAGAGTTGATCATAATATAAAAGTAACTAAGAACACAGAAAGATAATTTTCAAGATACTTTTATATATTGATTCTCAACTCAAAATACAAGACTCTTACAAGCAGATGATATCTATGTTTCAATGAGTTACAAGGAGAACCTATATATAATACTATCTACAACCAGATATACTTTGATACCAGCTGAGATCCTTTAGCTAAAGTCTATACTACAAAACTATAGTTTAAGGTATCTCGGATAAAGTCTTATCTGAGATATGGTAGTCAGGACATGTCCCTGACTTACCTTTTGTCACCAACTAAAGTTGGTAACATGTACTATCATGAAAAGGTAAGCAATGGAATAAAGTATGGTCAACAACATGGCTCTTTAGGAAGAAGCCATGTTGTATCAGAAGTCTACAGCGGAGTGTCAGAGACCATACTTGTGTCCACTGGTTATAGCAGTGTCTTCCGAAGGTTAAATGGCTTCGGAAGAGTAAGTACTTCCGAAGCCACTTATACTTCGAAAGAGGCTGCTTCTTTCAAGGCTTGGAGACTTCATCTTTTCATCATACTTCGAAAGTGGTCTTTCCTTTATTCTTCTAAGACTTGAACTTCGGAAGTATGCACTTGTCTTCGGAAGTAGAGTTTTGTCTTCGGAAGTTGATCTTTTACTTTGTCTTCGGAAGAACTCTACAACCTTCGGAAGTTCTATAATAAGCTTCGAAGCCTTTGCATGCAGCACCAAAATAACTTAAGTAACATAGTTTTGGTTGCATTAGCCTTCTTCCAGATCCAACAGTTAATATTGCAAAAACCCTAATCGTTTATCCTTGTTGCAAGTTACATTTGTAAGTAGAATTTCACTGAAATTTCATTGTTTTTTGTTATTGATTGTGTTGTTCATCGTTGTCTTACCTTGATTGAATTGTTTATGTTCTTAATCTTCTTTGTTTACCTTGTCTATTGTTTGTATTTGATATTGAACGATTCAACAACTCATTTGTACTGAGAAACGATCAAATGGACTAACAATAAGATAATGTTTTTGGAATATTATAGATTTCACATGGAGGAATATACATGATTCCATAATACATATTAAAATGTACATGATACCATTAAAAGAATATGTTATGATGTTAATTTTGATTTTGGTGTTAATTTAATTTTCCTCTAATGGGTCGAAATGAGTAATTTTTTGGATAGATTAAAATGTGTTGGGTTGCTTGATTATTTCACTCTATTCATATAAGTGATTGAAGGTTCAAATATGCATTTAATTTCACTTAAAAAATTGAAAGTTTTTTATCTGTATGTAAACTATATATGGTTTGTGAAGCCTTTCTTTTGTTGTTAACCTTATGACTCAAATTTTCTGAGTTGAGCAATCAGGAAGACATGAACACCTTCATAATTATAGTTTATAATAAACATAAATTATTTAGAGCCAAAGAAAATCTCAATGTAAACCTATAAGCATAACTACTTAAATCATCACATCTATTATGGTAAAAACTTTTCAGGTTGAACTAATTTTTAGTGATAAAAATATGTTTATGACCATTCTAACCGCTATCATCTTTTCTCTAAAGTCTAAACATACACAAATTAGATCAATGAAGATGCAACCAAATATGTACAACAACGTACGTAGATGAGTAATGAAACAGTAATAAATCAAAGCATGGATACATTTATATTTATTGCAGCAAGCTTATTACCTACGTTATCAAGTTGTTGAGACAATTCAAGCTTATCAAGTTAATCTTACATATGTATGAATTTAGCAATTAACAAACTTCCTCCTTAAAGAACAATATTACTACAACAATGTAATACTTATTATTATTATCATATATAAGACTTGGGTCACACAACAACCATGTAATGAGCAACGAAGCACCAATGAGTAATTATGTAAGAGCAGCAGGTGTTTGTCACTACTTCTTAAGACATCTTGTTTGGTGATTGGGTGGTAATCCTGATATATAAAAGGTTGTTTTGAGATTGTTTGAAAGTGTTCTTCATTAGGTTTTAACTTTTAAGGAGAAATCACTATTTTGTTTAACATAATGCTAAAATACAGATCACAAGCAATCAAGAATCAACCAAAGTAAAATAAACAATATTAACACCTAAATCAACAATAACAATAAGTGTTAAGTCATGTAAATTCATACTAAAACTAATACGTTGGTGTAGAGCAAATTAGCTAGGATGAAATCTACCAAAATGAGACCAAATCAACCCAAAGGAAACTAAAGTTCATGTAATTCATAGTAGTGTCATCTTTTAGTCGCAACTGTGTAACACTCGGATATTTTGAAGCCGACGAAAGAAGAAAAAGAAATAAAATTCAAAGTCGGGGGACCAAACTTGCCAAAAACGCGAGAAAGTTCGCAAGAGAAGGAGAATAAGAGGGGAGGGTAGCCCACACCCTCCCCATATCTTCAAAAAAACTCAGCAAAGAAAAGAAAGAAGAAAGAAAAGAGAGAAAAGGGAGAAAAAGGTTGGTTAAGGTAGATTCAAGCTCGAAAATTGTCGTGTAGCGGGTCGAATCGAAGCTCTACTTCTCGTTGTTGTTTGCGTGAGTTCTAGGACCCCTCTTTTAAACGTTTTTGGTCGATTTTAGGGCTGGAACACATCTGAACCCGTTTTTGTATATGTGTGTGTTTGACCCATTTGTATGTGTTTGCGTGTGATGCGTTTGGAGTTTGTTTCTGGGCTTGTGTGTGCTTGAATGGTATTGTGGTATGCATTCCTAAGGTTTAGGATGGTTGATTTAGGCTTAGAATGGGTTTGGATGAGCTTGGAGGTCGAAAATGGTAGATTGGGTTCGGGATGAACTGCATTCTGCATCAACTAGGGCTATGCGACCGAATAGAGGCCATACGACCGATGGAGGCCATACGACTGAATAAGGTGCGATTGAGGTTCATTCGCATGATTGAGGTTCATTCGCATGATTGAGGTTCATACGCACGATTGAGGATTCATTCGTATGATTGGGGGGGCCAATCGCATGGGGAGTCATGCGACTGAGGGCCCATTCGCATAAGTGCTCATCTGCATTAGTTTCATCTGCATGAGGTCCATTCGCATTAGTTCCATTCGCATATGACTCATCCGTATTGAGTCCATCCGCATGAGGTCATTCTCATGGGTGTTCATCCGCATAGGTGTTCATCCGCATTGGTCCATTCGCATGATGTTAGTTGCCTGGTGGTCATGCGACTGAAGGGTGCCCATACGCCCAAATAGGGCTGTTGTACCCAAGGAAAAGCATAGTTTAATGCCTGACTTTCGGGGGAAAGTGCAGATGTAAGCTTTGACGTGGAAGTTCTCGTAAGTTCATGGTAGATGACTTTTGAGGTCATAGAGATTATGTTGGGCATGATGATGATGTTGCATGTTTATGCATGATGTATGTTATGTATGATGTTGCCCTGTATGATGATGACTGTGTATGTTGATGTTCCTGAGTATGATAATGTTTATCTTTCTTGTGCTTTACGTGTTACGTTAATGAATGAATTTAAAATATTATGTAACGTAAAGTGAAAGATAATGTAAAGAGGAACATGATGAATGCATGCATTAATGAACGATGAAAGTAAAGAAAGTCTTGCAAGCCTTGTATGTCGGGACACACCATTGAAAGGTCTTAGCCCAACGGTGTGTGGTTTCGCTACCCTGGTAGGATGCACATCGGGGTCTTTCTTTGTGATTGACCATTTGTATAGAACCATTGTTGCATACCTTAGGTACTATGACCAGAGGTGCGGTGCACCGTTATAGAAGGTCTATGATAGGCCTAGGTTCCGTACCATGAACAGAAAGGTATTGCATATGGCAATGGTACACCTAAAATTTACCTTAGGTACGGTGACCAGAGGTGCGGTGCACCGTTATAGAAGGTCTGTATAATAGGCCTAGGTCCAGTACCATGAACAGAAGGGTAAAGTTTATGACTTGATGGAAAGGAAAAGATGTAATGATGAAGGAAAGTGAATGTAAATGACGTATGATGAACGAACAGAAGTTAAAGAATGAATGAATGATGAAGATAATAATGATATTATCTATGTGTACGTATGATGTATGATCGCATGAAAGTAAAGAACGGTTTAACAAAAGAAAAGTATGTTTTATTATAAAACTAGAACTCATTCAGCAACACTAACTTTTATGTGTTTCCAATTGACAGGTAATGATTGCTGAGGATGGCACGGGGTGGCTACTCAACTCTTTTGGATGACATCCATTTATATAAGCTTTTGTGATGTAATGCAACAACGTATTTTGTAGCTGATTAACGATGTATTATTTTGAAAAAGTTTTTATAATAAAATGAGATGTCATTTTGGATGATTCTGCTGAAATGTTTATATAAGATAAATGAAAATGTATGTTTTTGTGCTAAATGAAAATGTATGTTTTTGTGCGATGATCGACCAGCTGTAAGCGTCCCGGGAACGGGGCCTTGCAAACTGAGTAAGCATAAATCACTATTGAAACCCGCCGATGGATGAAAGCGACCAAGCGTGTGCTCCTACATCATAAGAGTGAAGCATACAAGCATAAAGACACAATTATTTATCCCAAACACAACCTAATTCCCATCAAAATATGATACAGAAAAGCAACACATAAGTGGCACCTGAGAAAGAAGAATTTCGGTGTGTGAAATCAAACCAAATTGAAAGTCGATGCTGTATGAAATCAACCCGATTATGCACCCCTGATTGGAAATTACAAAGGTAAGAACGGTCACACCTAAATCGTTAGGATGATCAAATCGAGATCCATGGGTACGATGTTTGACCTGATTTTCATCTCCACTATAAGTAAAGGTGTCGGGGGAAGGGGGTATATGTGAATGAACACAAAAATGTCAGTCTCATCCCACGTGTTCTAGTTGCTGCTATTATTGAATTGGAAGCTTTACTCAGCCGCTTAGCTTGCCCAGTCGGTTGAGTTACAAGTCGCCGGAGTGAATTACGGGTGGGGGAAGAAGTGAACGGGCGCGTCTTATTGGAAAATATGAAATTCCAATTTGTCCTAATGTTTCTGTATTATATAGTAGTAGGAGTGGATATTTCACTTTTTAGTATATTTTGCGTATATTTATAAAATAACTAGAATGATTCACCCTCGCGCGTTGCGCGAATGTTGAACGTGGTAGTCTACACGATTTTGCTCTATAATCACGGGTATGACTACATTGAATTCTAAGAACTAATGTTTCTACCGTTGGTTCAGATTCAATTTTTCATTGTGGCTGTACACCAAACATAGTTGCCATGCTAGACAACAAAATTATTTTCTCGAATTCATCATAACCAATTATTAGGAACCATCATCATAGGCTTCAATCACAACCATATTAAACATAAATATAGATCTAAGAAGCTAAACTCAAGATAATAGAGCATAAACAAAACATACACCCATAAACATAAGATCCGATCAATTTGATCATTGGAGGCTCAGATCTCTACCATGGCTGCAACATACGTTACCACGCCAGTTGGAAGAGCAATATCATAGCCGAAGTCATAAATTAACAGCAGAGAAGAAACAAAAGGGAAGCCAACAACAACAAGCCTCGGGTGATGAAATATCAATTATCATCAACCTTCGCGGAGGAATTTGGGGACACCGACGGCTTACAGGCCCCAAAAAGAGGCCATCGCGCCTCTTTCGGAAACCAAAGAAGTTGACATAAGACAAAGAGAACAACCATTTTTTGCCGTGAGCACCCACACGACTCGTGCCATCCCCGCCTTTCCCTCTCTGATGTGTGAGGCCGGAAATAGCAAACCGGTGGCGAGCTTCTGAAAATGGATGTAAAGAGGCAGGACATTCATACGGTTAGAAAAACATTAGAAGGACCATATTGCAAATACCTGAAACTATTGTGGTTAAAACACAACCACCAAAACCCATCTATTCATGGATTTGGTTTTTTCATATTATATAATATATATATATATATATATATATATATATATATATATTATATATATATATATATATACTAGACTAAAGACCCGTGTAATACACGGGTTCAATCATTAAAATTTGTTTTAAATTAAAAATGTCCGTAAGTCATAATATTGTTATTAATACTTTGTCTATTGATTTTTATGTTTAATTTTTTAAAATCATTTATATATAATATTAGTAGTTTTTCTTTATCAATGCTTATAAGTCTAAATAATATATAATATAAAATTAAATTAACTTATAAATAAGAACTTTAGCTAATAATCAAATTATATTGAATATAATAACATCTATAAACATCTAAATACTTCTTTGTATACAAATATGATGTTCTATTTGTAATTTTACCATCATTGTCTAATATTAATATATTAATTAATTCATGTTTACTTTTAACTCGAGATAATAAAACATACAGCTTGAATCGGTGTTAGGGACCAAACATGCAATGATTACACAAAAGTTTGGACTGTCTTTGTGATTTTTAAAGTTTGGAGGCCAAACATGCAATTTGTTTAAATCACAGGAACCATTTATGTAGTTTTCTCTTTTTGTTGACCAAAAACATAAATCAAATTTCATGCTTACATCAATCAAAACTAAATCAAAGTTTCATGCTTTATAAATGAAAATATAAATTATTCAATTTAATGTTAAAAAGCCAAAATACTAAAGTTTATATTGATATCAACATCAAATCCTTAAATCGTATGGACTACTATTACTATTGCAATCGAGATTTTGTATATATGAGCATTGAATTGAGACTTTACAAAAGAGCTTTTGTGATTTAAAATTGGGATGTGAATGATATTAAATAGATCAATGAAGGTGTAAAATGATCAGTGAGTTGAACATGAACTATAACGTGATTTGAAGTCAATCGAAACCATGATATGCTTGTAAATTAAAAATGTTATGAAATGGTTCATCTTTCCATTTGAAAATCGATATCATGATTTGGAAAATCGAAACACTGAATTGATTATTTGAGACCACTGATTAGATAATATATATAAAATCGTTTCGGAATAAAAGACGCGAATGAGGTTTCTTCTCCTTTGCATAGGACAAGTGAATTAGTAAACATATAATTACTTATTTTAATAAGCAAGAATACAACATGTTTCACTTCATAATTTTAGTGTAATAAAACTTAAAAACTCATTAAATTATCTTTTGTTAGGATACCGTCAATTGTTCTTGAGTGAGAAAAAACAGTCAACTATAAGTTGCAAGGTAGAATTTGGTATGAGACATTACCACAACACTTAATCCAACATGGATACACAAGAGGGAAAATTGATCCAACTTTATTCATAAAGAAGGATAATGATGATCTCTTATATGTACAAGTGTATGTTGATGATATCATATTTGGTTCTACCAGTCCAAAATTATGCAATGAATTTGAAGAAATCATGAAATCTCAGTTCCAAATGAGTTCTATGGGAGAGATTAACTTTTTTCTTGGACTTCAAGTCAAGCAAACTCATGATGGAATTTTTATCAATCAAGAGAAGTTTGTTGACAAGCTCTTGAAGAAATTTAAGTTGCAAGACTGTCAGTCCATACGAACTCCAGCAGATGTTAACACCAAGATTGAACCTGATCCAAAAGGAAAATCTATTGACCAAACACTATACAGATCAATGATTGGTTCTTTGATGTATCTTACTTCATCTAGACCAGACATTATGTATGCTGTTTGTGTTTGTGCCAGGTATCAATCCACTTAATTGCTATCAAAAGGATATTCAGGTATCTCAAAGGTAAACCAGCTTTAGGGCTTTGGTATCCTTACGAGGGTAACTTTGAACTACATGGATATACAAATAGTGATTATGGTGGATGTTGTCAAGATAGAAAATCTACTTTGGGTGGGTGTCAATTTATTGGTCCCCGATTAGTCTCGTGGCAATGTAAGAAACAAACAAATATCTTTGTTTCAACTACAGAAGCTGCGTACATTACTGCATCAGCAGGATGTTCTCAAATCCTCTGGTTGCAAAATCAACTACTGGATTATGGGTTCAATTTTCTTAAAACACCTATTTACATTGATAACACTGCTGCTATGTTCATTACAACTAATCCCGTTCAACATTCAAAAACAAAACATACTGGATTAAGTGTTTCACTTCAGGGTTTATTTTAAAACCATCACAATGTCCTTTGTAATGAGTTTTTTTCAAGGTAGAATTGGTAGAAAATTAATTTAACAAAATGAGTGTTTTAAAATTTTTTTATCAAAATGGTTTTTTACTAAAAAGTTAAATTTACTTACTCATAATATAATTGGATGAAATTATTTGTATCTTTATTAATGTTATTTAAAAAAATAAAAGGATAAAGTTTCAATAAAAAATTAATTTAGCATCTCTCATGATTTTGAAAAAAAAATTATAGTTGTTTTTATGAAGTTTTACTTTTTCAATAACGTTTCTAATAAAAAATATTAATACTCTTTCATCATTGTTTTTTAATGTTTATTTATAGAATACTTGTTCTTATATAGAAAAGTTCTTTTTATGAAACTAAATGGTTTATGTAACTTTTTAAAAATAACAATATATGTTAGATAATTGTTTTAAACATAAATTTATATATAGTAATAATCATTTATATAAGTATATACATAAAAAGATAAAAATAAACATTGTATACATACAACGTTAGTTTCGCCTTATCATCCGGTTCGATCTCGACATATGAAGCTCGAGCTCAAAACCATTTATTAAATGAGTCGTAAAATGAGTTCAAGCTTGTTTAAACTAAGCTTAAATAGAGTTTTGTAAGGCCCCGTTCTCGGAAACCTCACAGTTGGTCAATCATAGCAATTAAAACATCAAACATTACAATTAAACAAGCTTAAGCAGCGGAAATAATTTATCAAAAGCCATTCACGTCATTTAAAACACTGTTGTTAAGCAATACATCATCATCGACTGTTTACAAAAGACTTGTTTATATACATTACAAAACAACAGCAACATAGAGTACGAATGGATGTCAGACTTTCCCTGCCGAGTAGCTTCACCCTCGTGCCATCCTCAGCAATAATTACCTACCAACTGAAAATGTATAAAAGTCAGCATTACTGAGTGAGCTCTAGTTTTAAAAGTAATAAAATACTTTCTATATGTTGTATAAGAAAATATTATATTCTGTAAAATACAACTCTGTATTGTATATGCGAGCACGCATCACTATATGAACAAATATTGTTTGTTCTCATTACTCTATGCCTTGTCTGTTCTGTAAGCTTTTATCTTTACGTTTCACTTTCTGTATGGATCAATGAGCAATACCCCAACTATATGCGCGATGGAAAACGGGTGATGGGCCATCTATATCCCTCGAAAGGGTCAACTGTATCCCTCGAAAGGGTCAACTATATCCCCCGAAAGGGTTAACTGTATCCCCCGAAAGGGTTCTGTGTACTATGTACAAGGCCAACCCAATCACCCAGGACACACTGCAAAGGTCCTGCCAATCTCAATTGATTGACCTTGTGTGCATAATAGGGTAGCTAACCCGCAACACAATTGAGCTAACGACAACATGGTCATGTACCTCCTGTAAGCTTACAAGACTTGTTAACATTTTCATTAATGTCTCTCTTCTTTTTTTTATTGCTCTTTCACTTTATTATTACGATATACTTTACGTTACGATAATAACATACCACGTAAAGTCTCATACTATAAGTAATAATAATAATAGCAATAACAATAATAAGGAACAATCATAAGCAATCATATCATGTAGCACCCGGATATTTATTTTTTTGAAGCCGGTGAAGAAAGAAAAGAAAATAAAGTCCAAAGTCGAGGGACCAAACTCGCCCACGAAAGAAAGTCGGATGAGGGGAAGTATATAAGGGAGAGGGAAGCCTTACCCTCTCCCCCACACTCACAAATCAGCCAAAGAAAGGGGAGAAGAGAGAAAGAAGAGAAAAAAAGGAAAAGTGTCGGTTCGGGTCGGTTCGGGTCGCCAAAATCGTTGTGAAGCAAGCCAAATCGAAGCTCTTGTCGTTGTGCTCATTTAGGTGAGTTCTAGAACCCCACTTTTACTTGTTTTCAAACGATTTTGGGGCTGGAACACATCTGAAAACCCTTTTTCGCGTTTTTGGGTGAAAACCCGTATGTATGCGTGTATGTATGTGTAGGACCCGTTTGGGGCTTGATTTCTTGCTTGCTTGTGCTTGAATAATGTTATGGTATGCATCCCTAAGGTTTAGGATGGTCGATTTAGGCTTAAAATGGGTTTAGATGAGTTTGGAGGCCGAAAACCCTCGGCTGCAGTCGGGATGAACTGCATTCTGCATCAGTTAGGGCTAGGCGACCGACTGGAGGCCGAATGGAGGCCATACGGCCGATTAGGGTGCGATTGGGGTCCATTCGCATGACTGAAGGTCCATTCGCACGACTGAAGGTCCATTCGCACGATTGAAGGTCCATTCCCACGACTGAAGGTCCATTCGCACGACTGAAGGTCCATTCGCACGACTGGATGTTCATTCGCATAGGTGTTCATCCGTATTAGTTCATTCGCATGATATTCAGTCGCATGGAGGCAATGCGACTGAAGGGTGTCCATACGCCCGAATAGGGCTATGGTACCCGAGGAAGGTGTAGATAGACTTCTGACTTTCGGGGAAAGTGCAGATGTAAGTTTTGACGTAAAGGTTCCCATAAGAGTTTGTAAGATGACGCTTGAGGTCTTAGAAAGCATGTTGGGCATGATGAGGATGATGATGATGATGTTGTATGTTATGTATGTATGATGTTGCCCTGTATGATGTGATGTTGATGCATGTTAATGTTCCTTAGTATGATGTATAATATCTTTCCTATGGCTTTACCTATTATGATGAATGAACGAAGTATTATGTAACGTAAAGTGAAAGATAAAGAAAGAGGAACATAATGAATGAATGCATGTATTAATGAACGAATGAAACGTCTTGCACGCATCGGATGACGGGTCCTTCTTTGTGATTGGCCCTTAATGTAGAACCTCTACCGCTCACCCCTAGTACTGTGGCATACGTTTAGCTGTTCATTTGTTGACTTCGGCCCAGTAGCTAAGACTGATGGTTACTCCTAGTACCGTGGCATACGTTTAGCTGTTCATTTGTTGACTTCGGCCCGGTAGCTAAGACTAACCGGGGGTAGCACATGGTATTGGTACGGATGATGTCCGATGCGCAAGTAAAGTCCTAATAAACAAATGAATGAATGAAGAAGATAATAATGATATTATCTATGTGTACGTACGATGTGTGATCATGTAAAAGTAATGAATGGTTTTATATGGAAGTAAAGTATGTTGTATTTATAAAACTAGAACTCACTCAGCAACGCTGACTTTTTATATGTTTTCCAGTTGGCAGGTAATGTTTGTTGAGGATGGCACACCGTGAAGCTACTCAGCTCTTTTGGGATGGCATTCTTTTGATTAATGTTTTTGCATTGTAATGCGAACAAGCTATTTTGTAATGAATGTTGTATTAACTTGCAAAAGCATTTACATGGAAATGAAAGTTTGTTTTAGTTTTCCGCTGCGATTTATTAAATACAAATGTAATTATACGTTTTATGTGCGATGAGAACCTAGCTGTAAGCGTCCCGGGAACGGGGCCTTACATATCATGCATGAAAGATCATCATTAATAAGCCCTTATTCAACCTCGGTCAAAACCCTAAAGCACAGACTCCCAGAAAATTCTGTAAAATTTTCTAAGTGCTTAGGCACATGGGAACTATTTGGGCGCATGAGCCCTGTTCGGACGTTTCATCACTATCTAGGCGCATCAGCCAACACTTAAACATTTTCACTTTAGGCGCATTAATTATTCAGACGCATAGGCACTATTTGTGCGTATGGACACTTAGGCGCATGAGCCACTTGGGCGCATGGGCACTATTGGGGCGCATGGCCCTACACTTAGTCATCCGGCTAATATTTCTAGGCGCATGGGCCATTGTTCAGGCACATGGGCTGTACTTAAATCATTTCTAAGGTAATATTAGGCGCATGGGCTACTGTTTGGGTGCATGGATTACACTTAATTCTTTCTAAGGCATTTTCAGGCGCATGAGCCTTATCTAGGCACATGGACCTTCTGTTCAACAAGTTTCCAGTATGTTTTCAACCCAAATCATCAAATCCATCTGTTCTAAGCTTAATGTGGCTATTCTAAACATGAATAACATATAAGCAGTTAAGAATCACATTCATTCATGCACAATGCATACGGGCATACATGCTCAAACATTTGTAAAATCATTTAAATACATTTTCAGCCCCAAAGATGTTCAAAAACAAGTAAAAACCAGGGTCTAGAACTCACCTGATGCAACTTGGGTGTTTCTTCCTTTCTAACCCACTTGCAATGAGTTCAAACACCTAATTACAACACCACACACACACACCCGAGCACAAACACAAACACATAAGCACATAAGCATGTAACCGGGATAAAACCCGTCATAAATATGTAAAAACCACGAATTCTTACCTTGAATTCGTTCCCTTCTTCTTCTTCTTCAACAAGCCGAGATTCTCTCCTTATCTCTCTCTCTAAACCAAAGAAATGATGATGTGAAATGAGGGTGGGTGGCCATGCCCACCTTTACACCAACTTTTCAAAGATTTTTGTCATTTTTACACTTTTAGTCCCTCCACTTGGACTGAATTGCCTTTCTTTATTTTATTCATTATTTCTTGTCTTTAAAAAAAATAACCGGGTGTTACAAGTCCACCCCCCTTATATAGGTTTCGTCACTAAAACCTGTTATTCCTCAAACAGACGAGGATAATGCTGCCTCATCTCCTCTTCAGTTTCCCACGTAGATTCGGATCCCTTCCTATGCTTCCACTGTACACGCACAAGAGGAACCACTTTATTTCTCAGCGTCTTCTCTTTACGATCAATGATCGCCACCGGTTGCTCCACATAGTCTTTCATCAACTTTAATGTCCTCCAGTGGGACAATCATGTCTTCGTCAGCTATACACTTTCTCAAATGAGATACATGGAATGTCGGGTGAATTCCACCTAGCTTATCTGGAAACTCCAATCTATAGGCCACCTCCCCTACTCGAGCAATGATTCGGAAAGGGCCTATATATCTTGGGCTCAACTTACCCCGCTTCCTGAATCTGATAATACCCTTCCAAGGTGAGACCTTCAACATAACCCGGTCACCCACCTAGAACTCAATTGGTCTACGTCGTTTATTGGCATACGACTTCTGTCTATCTTTGGCTGCCTTTATTAAGGCTTTAATCTTTTCAAGCTTCTCAGTCGTAGCTTCAATTACCTCGATGCTTCCCAACTCCTTTTGACCAATATCACCCCAACAAATGAGTGTTCTGCATCTCCTACCATATAGCATCTCATATGGTGGCATACCAATGCTGGCATAATAGCTGTTGTTGTATGAGAATTCGGCTAACAGAAGTGGTCGTCCCAACTTCCACCAAAATCGATTACACATGCCCGAAGCATGTCCTCCAACGTCTGAATGGTCCTTTCTGACTGACCATCAGTTTGGGGATGATAGGCCGTACTAATATGTAACCTCGTCCCCATGGCGTCGTGGAATTTCTTCCAGAATTTAGACGTAAACCAGGCGTCACGATCAGACACAATGGACACCGGCACACCATGACGAGTTACAATCAAGTCAGCCAACCTGTCGAATGAATATGTCTCACGGATCGGTAGGAAGTGAGCACTCTTCGTCAAGCGGTCAACAATCACCCATATGGCATCGTACCCCTTCGGAGTACGTGGTAGCTTTGTAATGAAATCCATCGTGATGTGCTCCCACTTCCATTCCGGTATATCCAAAGGTTGGATCTTCCCATACGGCTTCTGGTGTTCCGCCTTCACTGCAGGCAATTAAGGCACTTACTCACATACTCCGCCACGTCACGTTTCATACCCGGCCACCAATAATTTTTCTTCATGTCTTGATACATCTTTGTGGCACCAGGATGAATGAGTATCGAGTCTTGTGAGCTTCATCCATAATCCTCACACGTAAATCCCCGAAACGAGGAATCCACACCCGTCCAAATCGAGTTTTAACACCAAGCGTGTTCTCACCCAATTCTCCAACCATACCTCTCATTCTTTCGGAGTTTAGATGATCTTCTTTTAATACCTCATCCTGAAACTCCTTGACTTGCTTCATTACATCAGAGGTCATGATCAGTTGGTATGCTTTCACCCGAATCGACTCAGGCCTCTCCTTGCGGCTAAGAGCATCGGCCACCACGTTGGCTTTGCCTGGATGGTAATGGATCTCGCAATCATAATCCTTTATAAGCTCCAACCATCGTCTCTGCCTCATATTCAGGTCCTTCTGCTCAAAGAAGTACCTTAAGCTCTTGTGGTCGGTGAAAATGGTGCACTTCGTCCCGTACAGATAGTGCCTTAAAATCTTTAGTGCAAAGACCACGGCCGCTAGCTCCAAGTCATGAGTAGGGTAGTTGACCTTATGAACTTTCAACTATCGGGATGCATAGGCTATAACCTTCCCTCTTTGCATTAATACACACCCCAACCCCGAGTAAGAAGCATCAGAATATACCACCAAATCCTCGCTTCCTTCGGGTAACGACAAGACGGAGCTTGAGTCAGCCTCACCTTTAACTCCTCGAACGCCTGTTCTTGGGCTTGACCCCATATAAAATTTACATCCTTCCGGGTCAACTTGGTCAGGGGAGAAGCAATCTTAGAAAAGTCCTGAATGAACCTTCGATAATACCCTGCCAGCCCTAAGAAACTATGAATCTCGGATGGCGTCCTTGGAGACTTCTATTGCATCACAGCCTCCACCTTAGCAGGTTCTACCATAATCCCCTCTGGATTTATCACGTGACCTAAGAATTGAACTTCGCGTAACCAGAACGCGCATTTGGAGAATTTGGAATACAACTTCTCCCTTCTTAAGGTCTCTAACACCTCCTGTATGTGATCGGCATGCTCCTCCTTACTCCTTGAATAAATCAGGATATCATCAATAAACATAATCACTGATTTATCTAACATTGGCCGACACACTCGATTCATCAAGTCCATAAAAGCAGCTGGCGCATTGGTCAGACCAAATGACATAACAAGGAATTCATAGTGACCGTAGCGCGTATGAAAAGCTGTTTTAGGGATATCCTGCTCCTTCACCTTCAGCTGATGGTAACCAGATCGAAGATCTATCTTTGAAAACCAACTGGCACCTTGGAGCTGATCAAACAGATCATCTATTCTTGGTAGGGGGTATCGGTTCTTCACCGTTAACTTGTTCAGCTCTCGGTAGTCAATACACATCCTCATACTACCGTCTTTCTTCTTCACAAACAGGACCGGAGCACCCCAAGGAGAGATACTCGGTCTAATGAACCCCTTATCGAGCTCTTGCAACTGTTCCATGAGTTCTTTCATTTCTGTGGGAGCTAATCGATACGATGCTTTGGCAACAGGTTGAGCACCGGGTATCAAGTAAATTTGGAACTCAATCTCGTGATCCGGTGGCACGCCGGGTAAGTCTTCCGGGAATACGTCCGGAAAGTCACGCACAACTGGTACATCAGATAGTTGTGGTATTGGCGCATCCACATCCTTCACTTAGGCAAGTAGGCACTACATCCGCGCCTCATGCACTTTCCCGCCACCGCCATCGAAATCACTTTCGGAATCGTCGCGACGCGATCTCCATAAATCGTAACCAAACTCCCATCAGACGCAACTAATCGAATCATCTTCTTGCGACACACAATGTTTGCTTCATAGGTTGCTAACAGTCCATCCCTAGTACTACATCAACTCCACCTAGGGGTATCACGTGTAACCTAGCAGCAACCTATGACCTTCTAGTTCTATGGCACAGTCCTTTATCACATCAGTAATTCTAGTGGACTTACCAATAGCAGTTTCTACATCGAATGGTGCTTGACCTTTCTACTAATAACATGCAACTTAGCACAGAAAGTAGTAGAAATAAAACTCCTACTAGCACCGTAATCAAACAATATAGAGGCACAAGTTTGGTTTACCAGAAACATACCTGACACAAAATCGGGATCAGCTCTGGCTTCCTCCCGGGTCATGGTGTAAGCTCTAGCACCTGCCCTCTGCCCTCCTTCCTCCGGCTTCTTCTTCTCTGCCCCAGAGCTCTTTTCCCACGGCTTCTTACAGTCTCTAGCGATATGGCCAGGCTGACCACACCTGAAGCATACGTTCATCCCCATTCTACACTCACTAGTATGCTCCCTTCCATATTTGTCACACCTCCTCAGCCCCGATCCAGATGTGGCCACACGTCGATCACCCACCTTTGCCACCTTCTTGTTTGGAACAGTTCTACCACATCCAAACTGTTTCCCATTCCAGTTCCGACTACCACCATCCTTCTTATCCACCTCAGCCACCACCACCTCGTGCTCATCATATAATCTGCCAGCCAAGTCAACTGCCGACCTGAAAGTGCTCGGCCGGGCAGCAATCATATGCCTACGGATATCTACCAGCAGCCCCTGGATGTATCTTTTAATCTTTCGTGACAATGGTGTCACTTGATCGGGCACCAACCGTGCCATTTCATTGAATTTGCTGGTGTACCGTTGGTGTGTCATCGTTCCCGCCTCTAGCTGCAGGAAGTCTCTTTCCACCTTGTCCATCTCTCTGTGAGGACAGAATTCCTCGATCACTAACTTCTTCAGTTCAGGCCATCTCATTCTTCCAATGGCCCTGCTACCCTCGGCTTGGACAATGTTGTCCCACCAGCACAAAGCCGAGTCCACAAAGGAGTGGGTAGCGAATTTCACCTTCTGATCCTCACGGCACTCACTAATATCAAGGACAACCTCCATCTCCCTCACCCACCGGTGAGCAGCTGCCGCAGTACCGTTCCCATCAAAAGTGGGGTGCTTGCATCTCATAAACACCCCGTAGTTGCAGCCTCGGGTCGCCTCCGGCGCAGGCTCTTCTTCCTCGTCCTCATCATCGGACGGAACCGTCTCAGTCTCGGGCTGTCTTCTTTCGCCTGTAGGTTCACCCCTTTCCTTTCTCTCTCCCTCTCTAACTGCCTTGATCACCTCAGTCACCACATACGGTATAATCATCTACATGACCTGGTGAACCTCTTCCACCACAGCCTCCTTTTCTGAGGCCCTCAGATTGGCGCTCTTATCGCCACCCTCCAGATGAGGGGTCTCTGGTTCTTCATGAACCACTTTCTCTACTCTAGGTCTCCCTCTATTGGGTCATGGAGCAGCATCATGACATCCACCACGAGAGGCTTTTGAAGATCTACCGCCAGCCATCCTCTATAAGCACACTATAAGATTCAAACACTAACACGGTCATTCAAGGTAATACTCAGTTTATGTCAAGTATAGTAAGTCCCTAATTACAGTGGCCAGTTGTGATTAGCCACTTACTTTACTTTTCATACCCCAAGCATCTCCTATCCTGACTTAATCAGATCTAAATCTAATAAGAGCACATAATCAAATAGCATGCGCACATAATACCGATTATCATTAGGAAAAGACATACCTGATGGCACGTAGCTACTCGGGCTGACATCCCTCCATTTGTCCCATTTTCAGTTTAAGTTTAGGTTTTTAAAAGTTTATTTTAACCCAATTCTCTTAAACTTTGGCTCTGATACCAACTTGTAAGGCCCCGTTCCCGGAAACCTCATAGTTGGTCAATCATAGCAATTAAAACAGCAAACATTACAATTAAACAAGCTTAAGCAGCGGAAATAATTTATCAAAAGCCATTCACTTCATTTAAAACACTGTTGTTAAGCAATACATCATCATCGACTGTTTACAAAAGACTTGTTTATATACATTACAAAACAACAGCAACACAGAGTACGAATGGATGTCAGACTTTTCCTGCCGAGTAGCTTCACCCTCGTGCCATCCTCAACAATAATTACCTGCCAACTGAAAATGTATAAAATTCAGTGTTGCTGAGTGAGCTCTAGTTTCAAAAGTAATAAAATACTTTCTATATGTTGTATAAGAAAATACTATATTCTGTAAAGTACAACTCTGTATTGTATATGCGAGCATGCATCACTATATGAACAAATATTGTTCGTTCTCATTACTGTATGCCTTGTCTGTTCTGTAAGCTTTTTCTTCATGTCTTGATACATCTTTGTGGCACCAGGATGAATGGAGTATCGAGTCTTGTGAGCTTCATCCATAATCCTCACACGTAGATCCCCGAAACGAGGAATCCACACCCGTCCAAATCGAGTTTTAACACCAAGCGTGTTCTCACCCAATTCTCCAACCAGACCTCTCATTCTTTTGGAGTTTAGATGATCTTCTTTTAAGGCCTCATCCTGAAACTCCTTGACTTGCTTCATTACATTAGAGGTCATGATCAGTTGGTATGCTTTCACCCGAATTGGCTCGGGCCTCTCCTTCTGGCTAAGAGCATCAGCCACCACGTTGGCTTTGCCCGGATGGTAATGGATCTCGCAATCATAATCCTTTATAAGCTCCAACCATCGTCTCTACCTCATATTCAGGTCCTTCTGCTCAAAGAAGTACCTTAAGCTCTTGTGGTCGGTGAAAATGGTGCACTTCTGTTACAAGTTTTTAGTGAGTCGGTCTTGAGTAGCTCACGAGATGGTGTGACTCGTTTCTTCCTTAATTGTTGCTGAAGTCTATTAGCAACATATATATCATCGGTGATTGAGGATTACATTTATAATTCATAAAATAAAATAAAAATAAACCATTAATTTTTTGTGTTTCGTCATGATATATATATATATATATATATATATAATATTTTTAGAGAATGCAAATAGTTTTTCTTATTATATCTGTAGAGATTAATGAAGAGGCTGATGCAATTTAAACATCTTAAGTCTATCCTGCATGTTACACAAGTACATTAAAGAAGAAGCTTAGGAAGTTTCACACATGAAACAGAAAATACTTTTTAAGTGTGAAATCTTCCGAAGCCCAGACCAATATCTTCCGAAGCCAAACATGAAGTCTTCCGAAGCCTTAGAGACGAAGTCTTCCGAAGCTTCAAGTTCATGAAGACAGATTTCTTCTGAAGACTTTTAGTAACATGCTTTATCTGATGTACAGTTCCATAAAGCTGGACACCTTTCCGCTGCATCTATGCAAGTCACCAACTTACATGAGTTGGTGAAAAGGTCCATGCTTTTGGTAACTGTACATTGAGGTCTTGAGTCTGTAACTTTCTACTTTATGTACTTTATCCTTTTTGTAATAGATAAGGATATGAGCTATGGCATGTCATAGTCACAAGTCAAAAGGCAATCTGCCTTTTGACTCTACAATTGATTTTGTTTGTGTCTAGTCAATTGTATCCAGCTAGGTCTCAAAGTATAGCCAGCTGTAGGATGTAGTATAAGTATCTCATGTTCTTGTATCTTTCTAATATGTTTTGTAACACTTGTAATAGAACATAGAGAAAGCAATATACTGCATTCTTGAAAACCATACACTTATGTTCTTTGTGTTCTGTCTCTTGCATTACTTGTGTTCTTAGTATCTCAACTTGGTTAATCCAGTTTACTGTTTGATTAAAGTTTAGTTAATCTCCTCTTTATGTTGTTGTGTTGTAACTTACACCCTTCAACGATCCTGCATTTGGTACCAGAGCTTTTCAGACTCTTGATATAAGATCTCACCATCTTAAGATTCCTCACACACAAAATACTAAACTTTTCAAATGGCAGCCATTTCCAAAACTGATATGGAAACTGGAACCATGAACAAGTCCCCACTGATCACTCTTGATGAGTTTGACACCTGGTGTTTAAGAATGGAAGGTTTCATCAGGTCTCTTGATTCAAGAATGTGGAGTCTATTGAAAATGGACCTTTCATACCCAGCACACCTTCTGCTACTGGTGCTGGTATGATCCCCAAAGATGTGGCTAACTACTCTGATGAAGATAGGAAGAGAGTAGAGATTGACAGAAAAGGCATGACAGCTCTTTAAACTGCCCTTCCAAACTCTGTGTACAGAGGTTTCAAAAAATGCAAAATAGCCAAGCAGCTGTGGGATGCACTGAAAATGATGTATGAGGGTTCTTCTGAAGCCAAGGAGAACAAGAAGGATCTCCTGAAGCAGCAGTTTGAAAACTTCACCTTCAAAACATGTGAGTCCATGACTCAACAGTACTTCAGGTATGTTGAGATTGTGGATACCCTAGTGGATGGAGGAGTTTCTCTTGAAAATAGAGACATTGTAAGGAAGTTCATGTTCTCACTTTCTAGGCAATGGACACACTACTGTGTGGTGATCAAGAGAACTAAAAATCTCAAAACTCTTACTCTGATAGAGTTATATGGGATTCTCAGTGGCTACCAGATGGAGATAAACATGCAAGGTTCATCTGGCAACTCCAACAATCAATGGGTTCAGCCCTACATATGGTTGAAAGGGATAGCATAGAACCCAAACATCATCTCATATGCTACCCTGACAACTCACCCAAGGGTCCTTTCATCACCTTCCCAGAGACACCAAGGGAGAACTACACTCAAGGAAGCCCATTCCAAGAGACAAGCTCTTTTCAAGCATTTGTGTCTACTGATGAAAGTTGTCGCAAATCTCTTTTCACTCTTGAAGACCTGGACTGTATCCATCTAGATGATCTGGAGTACATGGAAATAGTCCATCAAATGGCTCTTCTCACTCACAGAGCCAAGAAGTTCTACAAGAGGACTAGAAGGAAGTTTTCAAGCAATACAACCAGTGGAAAGTTTGGACTGGACAAAGGCAAAGTCAAGTGTTACAACTGTAACTTGATGGGCCACTTTGCCAGAGAGTGTAAGGCACCCAGAACAAATGGTGGCCAAACACAATCCAGACCAAACTACACTGACAAAGCTTTCCAGAATGAGAAGTCAAAGCAGCAGGCTGCTGTTGCTGTTGAAGAAAGAGGCTTTGACTAGAGCTTTCAAGTGGAAGATGCTTCCCCAAACCAAGCACTAATGGCAGATCATGATGAAGCCAAGGTATTAGAACATCTCTGTACTCCTGAATGCATTACTAAAGTTAACAGATACAGGTCCTACAACTTGGAAATGAGATCTTATCTTGAGTCCTTAAACATTTTAAAATCTGATTTTAGAAAGTCTGAAAATGATTATAAAGTGAAGATAGAGGACTTAGAGAAAACCATTTTAGTTCTAAAACATAAACACATAGATTTTAGGACTCAAATCAAAGATCTTATAACTAAGTTAACTGAGTGCCAGGCTGAGCTTGTGATCAGCAAAGCCAGGGTAGAAAAGAGTATTCCGGAAGAAGAGACCTTCAAGAACTTGATATCCTCATCCCTGCACATCAAAGTGTGCTATCAAAACAGGCAGGGACTGGATCCAATGAGATAGCTCCTCCACACATAATCTTGTCAGTAAGATCTCCTAGGTGTGGAACTTGTGAAGATAAGCTTCCTCTCATAGATCCTATGAGTGAAGAGGATAAAGAAGAGATAGTGAAGAATCCCTCTGAAATGAGTGAAGAGGAGGATTCCAAGAAGGGCCACTATTCTTCTGAGGAGAAGAAGAAGACTGTGATGACCAAGTCCATGAGAAATAACTTGATCAGAAAGAGCAAAAGAAAGGCAAGGAAGGCTCAAGAGATCAAGGCTACTTTTGACTCTAAGCAGAAACAAGTTTTTATCTCTACAGGGCTTAAAGTGGTAGGGACTGAAGACATCAACCAAAACTCTTCTGCTAAGAGTTCCGGTTCTTGTTCAACTCATCTCAAGACTGATCTGTTGTGTACCACTGCTACACAGCCTGGACCATCAAAATCCAAGCACAGTCCTCAGCCCAAGAGGGTTGTCTCAGCATCTGGAAGGATGAAGGTGGAGAAGGTATGTGACCAAAGACAGTCTTGTTCTCAAGAAAAGGCTCTTGTGAAGAAGAAGATGAATTGTGTCATGTGTGAAAGTACCACTCACATTGCTAAGGATTGTCCATTCAATCCTAATAGTACTATCCATATGACTAAAACAAAGACTTCAAAGAGTTTGAAGAAGATTCAAGCTTCAGAAGGAAAATCTGTTTCCTTCGGAAGCTCTAAATCTAAAAATAAGGGAAGTGGAAAATTGCCTTCGGAAGAAAAGTTGGTCTCGGAAGAAAGGAGTTCTTCCGAAGCACTGAAGGTTCAGTTATCAAAACTTCTGAAGTTCCAAAAGCTTTCAAAGTTTTGAAGGTCAAGTCCAAGACTCCAAAGGTGGTGTGGATGTCTAAGAAAGACCAAGTGACTGAGATTTCTCCATCAACAACAACTCAAGATCCTCTTAGTACAACCATAGGATCTATTACTGTTGAATTACCTTCTGTAAATGAGCCCAAGACAAGCTAGGCTTGGATTTCCAAATGTAACTAATCATTTTCTTTGTGCAGGGACAGCTGAAGACAGACAAAAATGTTTGGATCATAGACAGTGGCTGTTCCAGGCACATGACAGGCAATAGGTCATTACTCCAGAACTATGAAAGAATTGATGGAGGACCAGTTGCTTTTGGAGGAGATAAAGGTGGTTACATTTCTGGAAGGGGCAAGGTCACAAATGGTAAGCTCAGCATAGAAAAGGTAAACTTTGTTAAGGAGCTTGGATACAATCTTCTAAGTGTATCTCAATTTTGTGATCAGAGTCATAACATGCTCTTTACTGAGCATGAGTGCATTGTTCTTAAGCCTGGTGTGGTCATTCCTCATGAGCATATCCTGCTTAGAGCCCCGAGGAAAGGAAACATGTACAAGATGGATTTGCAAGAAACCTCTCCCTCTGGAGAAGTTTCATGCTTTCTGTCTAAAGCAAATAGTGATGAGTCTTTCCTATGGCATAAAAGAATGTGCCATGTAAACTTTAAGAACATGAATAACTTAATTAAGCATGATTTGGTAACTGGAATGCCAAAGAAAGAGTTTACAAGTGATGACCATTATGTTGCATGCCTGAAAGGGAAGCAACATAAGGTATCTCACAAGCCTAAGGAAAGGAACTCCATCACTACACCCCTACACTTGTTACATATGGATCTCTTTGGCCCCACCAGTGTAATGAGTTTAGGAAGGACCTTATATTGTCTAGTGATCACAGATGACTTTACAAGATTCACTTGGGTCTTCTTCCTTAGAACTAAGGATAAGACTCCTGAGATTCTAAAGAATTTCATCTTAAAGATTGAGAATCAGTCTGATCATAAGGTCAAAATCATAAGATGTGATCAAGGAACTGAATTTAAGAACCGGTCCTTGATACATTTTGTGATGAAAAGGGTATTACAAGACAATTCAGTGCTCTCGGGACTCCTCAGCAAAATGGTGTTGCTGAGAGGAGAAACAAGACACTGATTGAAGCTGCAAGAACCATGTTGTCTGACTCTAAGCTGCCCATCACCTTCTGGGTAGAGGCAGTCAACACTGCCTGCTATGTGCAGAACGGAGTTTTAGTAGTTAAGACTTATGGCAAGACTCCTTATGAACTTTGGCATAAGAGGAAACCTTTCATTTCTTAGGTCATTTGGATGTCCTTGCATCATCTTGAATACCAAAGATCAAATTGCCAAGTTTGCTGAGAAATCAGATGATGGACACTTTATTGGATACTCTTCCCAAGCTAAGGCTTATAGAGTGTACAATCTTAGAACTAGAATTGTTGAGGAGTCAGCCAATGTGACTTTCAATAAACACACACCTTATGTTGCTGGTTCTGGTCCGATTGGTTATCTGATCTTGATTTAGTTACCAACTGTTTTAACAAATCTTGTGAGAATGTTTCAGGATCTGCAGAAAATTTAAATACAAGTGATCCTGATCCAAGATTTGAGCTAGGAAGATCTTCAAGTCATACATCTTCAGCTCCAGTTGGAACCACTTCTGCAAATGAGGTTTCAATCAACACAACAATGACAAACTCAGCTGATACATCTGGTATGCCTTCAAATTCCAACTCAGAGGCTCTACAACCAGATAAGAACACCTCAATTGTGAAGACAACAATGGTAGTGGTGACAGTGATCAAGAATTTCTTGATGCCACTAACCACACCATAGATGAGAACATCAATGATGTCACACACTGCTTGGATCAAGTTTCACTTGAAAAGTGTTCTGATGTGGTGGGAGAAACATCTATGCCAGATCTAAATTTCTCTAATTTAGATCTTTCTCAACAACTTGCTGTGATCCCTCATCTTAGGATCCACAAGTCTCACCCTACCACAAACATTATTGGAGATGTTGTCTCAAAGGTAAAGACAAGAGGACAAACCCATGAAGCAAATGTTTGTCTTCACTCTTGTTTTTGAAAACTATACACTTGTGTTCTTTGTGTTCTGTCTCTTGCATTACTTTTGTTCTTAGTATCTCAACTTGGTTAATCTCCTCTTTGTGTTGTAACTTACACCCTTCAACGGTCCTGCAATATCTTTTAAGCTACTTAAAAACATTTTCAAAAAATACATATTTTTAAAAAGAAAAAAAACAAATGTGCCTACTTTTATGTGAAATTGAAACAAAATTATAATAAAAAATCACCTTTTATGTAAAAATACGATTTAAAATTAAGTTTGAGTGAATTAAAATAAACTAAAATGTTTTAGAAAAACTATATGTTCTTAATTTCGATATATGAAACAAATAGTTTTACAATTTTATTAACCTTTGTACTTGATGATTTTTAACTAATATCATTTTAAAGTGAAATAAATTTAATCAATAACATTATATTGAGAAGAAAAAAATACTTCCTTAAACACCTATTATGGTAAATAAGTATTCTATATACATTATTAAGAAAAAAAACTCATTTTATAATTATGGTATAGTTAATTTTATTCTTATGAATTATTACTAATATTAATGATAGATACATTTTTAGGCGGAAAATCAAAATAATGAAAACTTAAAAAACAACATGTGACACTAAATATATTGTCATGTTGTTTTATTAATAAGTATAAATAAATAAATATATATATATATATATATATATATATATATATATATATATATATATATATAATATAATTATAAATTTATTAATGATTTATATCCTATACGATCCGATGGAATCGGTTCCATCATTGAACCGTTCATACCTCCGGTTCACTTTTATAAATTATTCAACGTTCCCATGTCATTGAAAAACAAACGACGCCGTATCGTTTTCACACATACTTTCAAGTAGGGAAAAACCTACATCCAAAACCCTTTTCTCTTTTGCCGTCGTCTTCCTCTAGCACCTCTGGTGAACACCGACGGAGACCACCACTCCACGGCGGAGCAACCATGGCAGCTCCGGAGGCTCCCCTATGCTACGTCGGCGTCGCCCGAAAGTCCGCCGCCTTCCGCCTCATGAAACAAATGGTCAGTTTCTATAATAATAATACTAATATTATTATATTATTATTATTATTATTATTATTATTATTATATTATTATTATTATTATTATCATTTTCTCCATCACCCTCAATAGATCTTGAAGCTTTAAACTTGTTTATGTTTGATTGATGGATTGAGTTTGAATTGTGTAGGGATGGGAAGAAGGTGAAGGGCTTGGGAAGGAGAAACAGGGGATCAAAGGTCATGTTAGGGTTACCAACAAACAAGACACTGTTGGTATGATTATTAATATATCTCTCTTTTATGTTATATTATATGATTGGTTTAAGACCTAGAATTAGAAATTTGATGATGAGTTAATCTTAAGATGAAACATGTTGATGGCATATGAGGTTAAGCATTTTCTATGTCTCGAATCGAACAATGTGTGATTTTGTAGGATGTCATAACTCACAACCAGCCCTTAGGGACTTGTTGTCCTTGATGAATGATGACTAGCATTCTAAACATCGTATGACTGGCTCTGATACCATTTGTAGCATCTGACACCTTTGAATAAATCAATGTTGTTTGTTAGGGGCTAATGGGATTTGTTTTCTGTTACCTGAGTGTAGATTAATCTACAAGTCATCCATCTTGAGATTTTTCCCATGTAACTTGTAAGAATGTTAGGTATGTGGAATTTTCCTCTCGCTGACAAGCAAAGTGCCTAAGACGCGTTAGTGGTACCGAGGCCATAGATTTCTTGAGTCTTGACCTAAAATATATTCTGTAGACGAATGGTATGGAATCTACCTTAGGTAATCAAAGGCACACAAGGCACTCGCCTGAGCATCCAGGCGCACCTAAGGCAGGCATAAGCCCTTGTGTTCATCTGCAAATGTTACACAAATTCTACAAGATCGGTCTAAAAGAGCTAAAACTAGTCTAGAACGTCAAAAATGACGTGGAACCAGCCTAAAACATGTCTAAAACCACTAAAACTGGCATTTATATTGTGTACCTAGCCACAGGCTCACTCTTTGAACAATGTGGAATTTGTGGAGGATGTCAGCTATGTAGTCACACAACGCAGCACAAACCCACACAGCCATAACAACCTGTGTCCATCAAGATACACAAGCGTATTTTCTGGCCAAATTTTGGAAATTTTTGGTTTGAGCAGGCTTAAAAGAGCTAAAGTTGGTCTAAAACTTTTAATAATGGTCTGGATGTTTAAGCTCTTAAACTTGGCCTGATTATGTTGGACATCATTCTTAAAAAGCCCTCGCTTTTTAACGCCTTGCACCTAGACAATGTACTCACTCTTTGCGTCGTGAGTGTGCCTCGCGCCTAGGCAACATACTCACCCTTTTCGCCTTGAATGCGCCTACCATGTTTGGCAGCCTACGGAGTCACACTTTAACATGTGAAATCCACCTAAATTGGATGAAGATAATGCAACAGATTTGAATGTGATAATTTTTTTTATGTATAATTGATAAAAGATATGCATGTAATTGAAGAACCAGATTGTGTAAATGGATTTTTATTACAAACTATCTATTGTTCTTGCAAAACACTCGGTTTAGACCAATGGGGATTTCGATGCAAAAATAATATTTTCAGACTAACTTTAGTACATTTTTTTTAACTTCTTAATCTCTTATTTATAATGCAGGTATTGGTCTGGACAAGCCTAATGCATGGGCATTTGATACAACACAGTTTGATGGTATTCTTAAAAAACTGAAAGTGGTAAGTTGTTTCACTTATGTTTTTAAAGTTTTATTTTTCATGGCTATTAAATCCTGATTTTTAACAGCAAGCAACAGTCATTGAACAAGATGATGATGACCTAGAGATGGAATCACCATTAAAAGATAGTAAAACAACCGTCAAGGCTACGCGACCTCAAGGGAGGTCTGTATTAGTTACATATAAACATACAATTAGTAAATTTTGATTTATATGATTTTTAGCTAGTAATTTGATTGGATATATATTCATGAGTTACTAGATACAAGAGAAGAGAGAAAGGGAAGCATGTTCGTGCTTATTCTGCTCAAGATCTTGAAGGAATTCTTGTATGTTTCCTGTGAAATTGTGTATGCTGACTTTCTATTATTCATTTCAATCTATGCATATGGAGTCGTCTCATGATTATACCATTTACAGGTTAAAAAAGTTGAGGATAATTCAGAACCCGATCCTGAGCCAAATGGAGATGTAGAGATCGTAGAGGCATCTGAAAGCTACATTGTTAATATGAAAGGTAAATTATGTAGACTTTTCATTAATACTTTCAAAAGAATCTACGATACTGAGGAATATTGTGGACCAAAATTTGTGTTATTACTAGGGTTGTAAGCTCATCTTGTTTAACTTCAGAGAGCTTGAGCTCAACTTTTGAGTAGTTTTGCAATTTCAAGCTTGGATCACTATTATTTATTAATTATTAGTTATTTCAAGTTTTCAACTGTATACATTTATAATTGTTTGTATACAGATTCATAATTTCATTTTTTATATATTACATAATATATATTATTTAGTTAAATTTATTATAATTACATGTATAACAATTATATATTATGTAAAATAAAAGTTATTATATTTATATAAATGATAGGCTCGTTTAGTATCACAAGCCTACTCAAGCTTGGTATATGAAGCTCAGGCTCATTAAGCTTGGCTCGATTCAAGCTTTCAGCGAGTTAATTCTGAATAGTTCACGAACGGGCTCGTTTTCACCTCAACTTATCACTATTTAGAATATTACTAATGCACAATGAGATAACTTTAAATTGAAATTTTGTCACATTGTTGTTTTCATTTTGTCGTATATTTTGGAGACTAAGATGACGTCTTGACAATTTCGCTAGGTATTTCTCCGGATTGGTGGGGTTATAAATTCGGGTTTGTATCTGGAGGCTTCCTTGGTGCTAAATCCAGGAGAAGAAAGTCTAGCACAACTGAAGACACTGAAAATTATAATAAGAGGACCATGTTTCACGAGGAGGATCAAGAGAATCTTTACAAACTTGTACAAGTATGTACCTCATCTATCACCGTCTCATTAGTTGCTTGTCCCATTTTTCTTCTTTCTTACTTGTTTGGTGGGTCTCGTTAACATTTGTTCTTGACTTCTTGTATCATATAACTGGAATGATGGAACCCACAAATAGTAGTAAAAACAAATGGACTCTCCCTAGAGAATGCTTGATTACTTAGTGTTGATTAAAACTGTTTGCCGTTGTGATTAGTGGGAGGGAGTAGTGGGTTGTTGGTAGAAAGGATACGCTTTGCTAATGAGGTTTCTTGCAGGACAAGGCAACTTCCGGAAAACAGGGACTTGGGATTAAGGACCAACCTAGAAAAGTAGCTGGTGTACGGTTTCAAGGGAAAAGAACATCTTTTAGTGATGATGAGGATGAGGTTTCTGAGGCTGAAGATTTTGAGTCTTTAGCAAAACGGAAATTTGATGACATACAAGACTCACAAAAGAACGTTGAATCAAAACCAAAGCTAAAGAAGTTGTGCAAAAAGCTTCTTTGCCAAGTATGTTATTTTATTAAGGCAAATTGGATTTTAATAACCCAAAAACTATTACTCATTGGATGATAATAATTCATACTACTAATTTGGTCAGTGATAGTCCCAACCTTTATTTTTTTACCAATACTTAGAAAGTTGGGATTATTACCGGCCAAAATAATAGTATGAATTATTATCGGCCAATGAGTAATAGTTTAGATTATTAAAATCCAATTGCCTTTTAATAAAGATAATTAGTTAAAAGGTTTGTTTGATGTGCTTGTTCATGCTGATAGTTATATTGTTATGTCAGGTACCTGAGAAATCGTTGAAACTTAAACAACTCAAAGTTCTTGTTGATGAACAGTGTTCTGTTCTTTCTGACTTTTCTTCAAAAAAGGATGCTCTTGCATTCCTGAAAAAGAAGGTAAGACCATATAAATGTATCCCATCTATTTACAATTTGTTGTGAATCTTCATAGAGGAGCGAAAGGGCTGCATATTTTCCATTCAGGAGTTGCTATACTCGTGCTAAAATTGGTGCTATGATCAACTGTCATTCAATATATAGGGACGGGGTGTACAAAACCCGGTCCAGCCTGACTGGACCAATGGCCGAACCAGAATCAGTCCGAAACCTGTCTCAGTATCTTTATTTGATCTGGTTTATGTCTAGTGTACCATCTGTTTTTCAGTCTGGTCTGGTCTGGTCTGGTCCGGTCCGATCCATTCAAATATTGATTTTCTAAGTTAGTTGGTAGTTATTAGTTTAATCAATTCTTTTGGTTCATGTAAGCTCCATTTTGATTATGTTGATTTTGTGACTGCAGCTTGAAGGCAGTGAAACATTTACCGTAGAAGGGAAGAAAGTCTGTCTTTCATCGAAATGAGCACACATTTTTGCTGCATGTCGGGAGTAAAGTCTGCTTCAGGGCAGATTATATTGTTATATGTATTTGAATTCATGATAAAAGCGACTGATTATTATTCTAGGAGAACTTTAACATATTTCATGAGGGTTGTATTTAAAGGCCAAGTTAGTGCGACTTCTCTTCTAGCTTGTTTGTTAAAATTATACAGTGAAAACTTACATTTCACTTTTTGTGTTGCTAGTTTATACTCGGTTCAGAAAGTATAGACCAAAATGCCAAAATTTTCTCCGGTACTAGTTGAGGCTGTTGAAAAGTGGTTAAATATAATGGACCTGCACAACTTTATTTGCTAAATATTTTCCTAAGAAATCATATCCATGGAAGTATAGAGCTTCAATTTCTGCTTTCCTGCCACTCTGAACCATTGCTGCTAACTCTTCTTTATAGTTGTCCTATCAAAATGATTTTCTATTTAGACTGTCTTTTTGTTTACATTTTCCTACAAAATTTTTCATGGTAATGCAATTATATGACGGGTTTTAGAAGCATACCTGCAATATTTCAGAAGAAATCAAGCTTTTGGCAATCTGCATGTCTTTTGGTTTCAGTGGAATGAAAGATTCTTCTGGTATTGTATCCAAATCATCTTTCCTTAATCCCAACCACTTGACATTGCAAGCTGATTAAAGAAAAAAAGATTTCATGGGTTTCAAGTAAAGGTAATAATATTATGGACTGGTGCTTAGTTATCGCATGCATTATATCAACTTCATACCTCGCAAAATGGACCCAATCAATTAACTTTTGGGTTACAAGAACAAAATAAAGCTGCAATCCAATGTATTTTAACATGAACTCGTTCTATATGTTTTTCGGCGTTTGCATGTATTGACCCAAACCCAGTTTGACCTGTTACACAGTTACACAACCTAATCCACCACTTTTGTCGCTTTCAAAATCACTTGTTAGAGAACAACATTTGAAGAGTTAGGATTTGCATCAATCAACAATTTGCCTAAATCCACATGTAATCATGTTGTGGGGATATTTTGCAATGCAAAATTGCAGATAGGGCCGTATCCAGAGACTTAAATCTGACTAGGCATCCACAGTTAACAAGGAATAGAAGTACTACCATATCTGTATGCTTCTAGGCCCATTTCAATGCTTCCATACTTGAAGGTGCAGAGAATGGCCAATCCTGCTGGATTCCTGAATAGCATACAATTAACAAACACAGGTGGCATCTAACAGTTGATCATGAGTAAGAATCTGAACTCCCAAAAGTCAACCAGAAATACATGTACTTACCAGTCAACCAGCCCTAAAATTTTAATATCTGGAAATGCTTGACTCATACGGTAAAGAAGAAACCTATATTAGTAATCAATAACTTAGAGTTGAAAGAAGCTATTATTTTAGTTGAGCTCCTGCAAGTGAATTTTACCTTGTAGCAAGATCAGGGTATCCTTTTGCAGTGATAAGAATACATGGAATTTGACTGAACACTTGATCCTCAGCCAGCCGTTGAAATATCGCATGCTAAATGTGAACAAAGTTAGTATATCTCCTACAAATTTATAAAAAGAACAAATAAACATATACCTTCTCAACAACAAAGATATAATGAGCATCTGTCCTCATAATCAGCTTTTCTAACAAGTTCAGGTCACCAGAAATAGCATAGCCAGAAGACCCACATTTGTGCAGTCAACAATCTCTGGTCAGGTTTCTAAGTATCAGAATTAGTTCTTGTTAACAATAAAATTCTTATTTAAAGTTTAAACCATCTAATTTTATACCTGCAACAATAACGGCCAGCAACAGCTCCTCTACTAGAGGCCATGATTCCAAGACTAAAACGGCTGCATCGAAGCAATGCTACAACATCTAATTTGCATTTAGTGTAAACAATGATCAGTAAAGCAAACATATGGTTTTTATATGTAAAGATGATAATATCATGTGATATAGAAAGAAGAAAGGTTGACCTTGGATTGTTTGATTGACCTGTAATTGAGAAGAGAAATAATCTGGTGATACACAAAGCAACTTGTAGAATAATTCTCTCTGAGTTACTCTCTTCTCCTGAACTAAAATCTCATAACACATCTCCATCATCTTCCACACTAATTTACAAAATCAAAGTCAATAAGCAACATTTTTAACTGTTTGCATTGATCTAGTTGTCTATGGAGACTTTATACATACCTCTTATGAAGGATTTAGTAGTATTCTCCCTCATCAAAGATCTCGTGCAGAACGAATGTGACAGAAATATCCATGAATCTTCAGTTAACAGTCCATGATTCACTCTGCTATTACTCGCCTTACGATTGATCTGTTTCATTCACAGCAGCAACAATCATACAAGCAGTCCTGATTCATGTTAATTTTGTCTAAATCACAGTACAAACTACAAATCAAAACATTCTAATTGACAGATGGTTTAAATTGCTACTCATACACATAAACCTCATGATCATAAGAACACCGCCTAATACGCAAGTACTTCGTTTTCAATTTCCCATTGTTAATCACACTCTAGATTCATTTCACTTGTAAGTTGATTATAGTGCTTATAAACTCAATCGGCCTGTAAAGTTAATCGAATTTCATGCTATCCTATGCTAAATTCTCTCGCATTGCAGCTAATTCGTAACTGAAATCTCCAGAGCACGATACAAACCACTCATACTTATTTTCAAAACATAATGAAACAAATCAGAGTCAAATGTAGATAATTAGATTCAAATGATGAGGAATCGAACCATAGGGAGGATTGAGATGGCCGGAGTTGTAGAGTTCAAAACCTTGAGGAAATTAAGGACGGCGACTTCGATTCTAGCTCGAACCTGATCATATGATTCTGAATATTATGAAAAATTAAGCGTAATTCGTCGAATTGGAAGAATATCATGAGTACCTCAATAGAGGAAGAATATCGGCGTATGAGAGGTGTTGTTCGGTGAAGAAGATGGTGGATCTGCGTATGTCTCCCATTGATGCACAACTGCTTATCGGCTAATGGCGCCACATTACTTGCTTTGAACGATAGATATCTATCCGGGACTCCACCTTGACCCCACGCATTGTTAAAAAAATCTACTGGCTCAACTCTAACCATTTGATTTAACCGATAAACTATCATATTTACATGTTACGTAACTCACCTTAATCAATTAGGTTAAGAAACTGATTTTAGATATATTTGTATCTTACAACGAAATCTCGCAAGGGTAGAATGATCTTGCGAACTTTTGGGGGTTAAAATCGTAGCTCAAAACTCACTTTAAAAGATACAATTTCAAAACGAGTAAGTTTGTCGACCTACGAGTATTCGTATCATCTTGTAGCAAGGAAAATTCTCGTAGGGTATTACCTTTTACTTGAAAAAAATTATGATGACTGTATTTTATTACTCTTTTTTCATGAATAGTGATTTCATTTTATTACTCTTTTTTCATGAACATTTATTTCATTTTCATGGTTTACTAAAAATGAACTAATTTTTTATAAAACAAAACAAGCAGTGGAAGGCTTAAAATGATTAACCATTTAGAACAAACTACTAGATGCTGTGGAGCAACACTTAGCAATTTGAAAGACAAGTTATGACCAGATGGTCAAAAGAAGATCAAACAAACAAATAAATCTAGTAAATCTCATATGATAGTAGGATATAGGAAGAATAAGATGAATGCAAACTTATCTCTACCTCAAACATAAACACACACTACAGTTAGTTAAGCATGTTGTGATTGCGATTTCTGGTTTTCGAGAATGATAATGAAGATTGCACTCTATATTAGCAAGTGTGAGATTCATTGATCTCAATATCATAATCATCTTTAGAATCATAATTCTTATTAGAAATTTGTGAGGATCTATGGTCTCAAAATTTTTTAGGATCTATGGTCTCAAAATTTTTTAGGATCTATGGTCTCAATTTCACACATCCTAATCTACCTACGAGCGTGTATCTTGAACCACTGGTGTGGTAAACAGTACCAAACTTTGACATCAGAAGTGATTACGTAATCATTCCTTTTATATTTCTTATTATAGCCATCGTAATTAGTGATAGAATTGTATTCTTAAAATCGTTAAGTAGTTTTAATTAGTAATACCTTAAAGTATTCCAATTTTACCGAATTTATGTATTTCATCGGTTTAAAGAATAAATCGGTACATACTAGCAACTTTATACTCCTTATGAGACCAAACCTGAGTTAATGATGCTCATTTGAATAACGGTTTGACGTGAACAACTCAAGAAGAAAACAATGAAATTATAACACACGACGTTAACTATTGCACGTGATATATCCATTGATTCTTTAATTGTCTTGTCCGAAACATATTTGATCTTATATTGTAATTGAGATAATAAAGGGGATGTAGCTCAGATGGTAGAGCGCTCGCTTAGCATGCGAGAGGTACGGGGATCGATACCCCGCATCTCCAGTTTTTTTTACCTCAATTGTTTGCACTGAGCTTTTTGGTCATTGGTGCTAACTCAGTGACCAATAAGACAGTGGTCACTAGTCAATTAGTTGTCATAGACTAAACATGGAAAAGAACATTCTGTTTTTTCATTGACAGATTTAGTGACCAAAAGTAGTGGTCCTATTCATAGAGAACAAGAAGGGGTGTGAATTGTATTAGTTTTAGTGTATCTAATAGGTCAAACACAATTTGTATGTTTATCTTTTGCTAATAGCATCAACCTTGACTCAGACACTAGACACCATGTTATGTTTCGAGTAGACCCGTTTTAGCGTTCAATTGTAAATATGAGAAGAACAATAAGTAACCTAGTAATAAGTTAAACAACCAATGACTCAATCTAAAAGAAAAGAATGTTTTCCCAATTAACAAACTTAGTTTTCTACGTATACGTTGGGTTAACGGATCAATCTATTTATTAAACAGATCCTATTCAATTTAATCCTTTATTCAAGAGGTTGTGTGTTTGGCTTACCCATTCAATTAATAGTTTATATTAGCGACACCATCATAAGTAGTGTCTTAATGAGTTGCAAGGTTTGGTGGGTTAGAGGACCAACTTATGTAGTCAATTAATTTGGTTCAGTTATATAAGATTTTGAGTCATACAATTCTTCCATGTTTACTGTATTTTAATTTGAAGGTTTAATAAGTCTAACTTCAAACAAAACTGTTGCATCTTTATACAGTTTCGTTTTACTTTAATGATCACAACTAAAGGCTTCATTATAGTTTCAACGATCGTAACTAAAGGTTTGACTCACGGTTTGACCAGAATCGATCAGAACCGAACCATAAAACTCTACTCCTTGCAACCATCTCCCACCGTCACCCTCTCTGCCTCCACCATATTCATCTACTCCCCATCCCATGCAAAACCCATCTGCAACGAATCAAATCTGTGTGTTTAGGGTTAAATGGCAACTATTACAGTCCAGTATGTGTATAAATGTTAGATACAAAAAAAAACTTAGCATCTTTAAGCACAAAACTGGATGAATAACTCAAACTGTTGATGAAGTTGACAAACAATGATTTTATGCTTTGATAAGAGAGTATAAAACCTCTGTCACAACTACCAACATTAAATCACAGACAAGATCCACAAAATTTGCATACAAAACATAGTTTGTGTTCCAGTAATTTAACTCATCCTCTATATCAATTTTGAGTTATTATTGTCTACTTAAAACTAGCAAAATATTGTGTGTCGAAACGTTCTATTGGTTCGATGAATTGACTTGCTGCCTTATGGTGCGGACACAATCGGCAAAATTCTTGACCAGTGTACTGCATTTCAGCGGGTCCTTGGTGTTTTCTTTGTAGCAATCCAAGCAAGCGTTTAAATCGGCCAAACATGGCATGGGTTTTGGCTGTGGAAGTTTAAACTCTTTATCGCGAAGTTCTTTTGCCTTTTGTGTTACTTCAACCACCATCTCATCTTCTTTCTTTTCTACCTTCTCCAAAACTCTTTCACTGTCTTGAAGGACAGACCGGATGGCGTCCAACTCAGCATTAGCAGGTGGTGCAGGTGGCGGAATTGGGAGGTACATTGGCGGCCATCCAGCGGCAGGGTGAGGGTGTCCACCTTTTAGGGTTTGGGAGTCGTCATTGATGTCCTTCTGGTTGGTGGGTTGAATTTGGTTTTGTTGGGGAGTTTTTGGTGTCTTCGGTTTTGGTTTTCTTTTCTTCTTTACTTTGTCAGTGTCAGCAGCTAGCTGTTTAACTAAGTTGCTACTCATTTGAATGGTAAATGCATCATCCATAGCGCTTCCTGAAATGATTTAGTTGTGAGATCCAGCAATAAATGTAAACTTAGAGTATTAGACATGATCCCAAGAATCCTACTATAACATAAAAAGTATAACTGTATAATTGTTCTGAATAAAGTAATTTAGAATGTCAAAGGCATTTGCATGCATATTCAAAGACATCTAACCAATTCTTTCTAAACTTTACACACTTAACTCATTGCCAACCATATATTACAAAATCAAGCCATTAAGCTATCCAAATACCACCTACAATTTGAAATTTCATTGAAAACTTAGGTCAATCAGAAAGTCTTTGTTCACAACATTCCTTCATATACGTACAATTGTCATATGCACTTTACAACAGCTATTGATAGCAAAGTGCGCAAAAAAGAAAGAACAGAGCAAGTATATACTCTAATCATTCAATTATTAGGGATTCCACCAGGAAGTATTACATTATGTAAAAATCTAATACACATATTTGTGGATTAGAGCAGCTTCGAGTCAAAACTTGGGAAGTTAGAGATGCCTTATCCCTACCTCCTCATCAGCATGATGATAGATAACCAAAAATGCGTAAGATAAATATTAAATACACTAATAAAAGAAATAAAATACAATTAAAGAACAAAGAAGATGCAGCAAACTTTTAACCTGCTAGCATAGATTGGAGATGAAAGTCGTGATGCAAAACCGCACTCACTGCAGAGAAATGATATATAAATATGCTCTATGAAAAAGATGATACTAGATGTGGCAAAATGGGCAGGTCGTTGGGTCAGGGGGCAGGTTTAAATAGGTAACATTTTATAAATAATTAGTGAATCAGATATAATTACAAATAAATATGTCACAAAACATAATCCAATTTCTTCAAATAAAATCAGTTAGGAAGTTTTATACTTTTATGCATAAAATATATACTTGGGGCGACTTTCAACCAATTTTAATTTGTTTCCTTTTTAGCTAATAATCTTTATATTTACCCATTTGACTAAATAGAGGTAAATAAACCCCTAATCGACCATTTCTTAAGTTATTGGGTAAAAAAGGCCATTTGTAGATAAAACTTACAATTCAAAAACTATTATGCCAAGCAACTTAACCAAGATACAAGAATGTGCGAAATCACTTAGCTGCGGGCCTGTGGCACCCTCTTGATGAATGATAGCCACTGCCCGCATATACCTACTTAAGTTCTGAAAGCATAACCACCCCTAATATAAACTATTCCTTGCATCTCAAAATAATACAACACCAGTACCCCTATTTATCTTTTAGCCCCAAGTTCTTCATAATCAGGCAATCAGCCACATGAAACCAATAACCTTAGATTAAGGTATGTTTTAACTGGAATAAAATGCACAGCAAGAACTTACTGTGTGCTAATAGAACTCAAGAAAGATAGTATAGCCAAATGATATACAAACCTATTAGAAGCCTGAGAGTGAAACTACTGTTTATTAACTTCAAGTTTCAATGATAATCATGCCCTGTGCCGAAGTCATGCTAGTAACCGCAAGCAAACTAATTGTTGTCTTTGGTGAATGATCATAGTCATCACACATGAACGACGCTCCTTAGTGACATAAACTCAATACAGGGTTCTCTTCAACTCTGTACAACTACTCTTGAGACTTCAATACTTTTACCCTCACATACAACAAGTCGACAATGTCTCGACCTTCCTTTAATTCTATCACATTAAAGTAATGAGACATCTCATTCATGAGTAGGTAGTCACAACTCACAACCACACACTATATCTCTCACCTTTACAATTACTTTGCCAAAACAATAAAAATTAGTATGAACACATTAAACAAGAAATTAGGAACAACTACAAACAATGCACCTTAGCAACAAACTACTTAGAATTCTACTCTTCAACATACATTAATCAACCATGAAGAAAAGAACAAGTGTTCAAGTGCCATCATAGAATGGGCTTAAGTGAATACCTAAAATCATGCATATTAAGGTTAACCGAACTACTATAGGCGACAAGATGTCAAGATCAATCTGACAATCATAGGAATACGACATAAAAAAGAAAAATTGAAGAGGTTAATTGCTGAAACCCTATGTTCGATCATCGAATTTTGACTTCGAGCTTTAAGATCCAGGAAGCATACATCACAACACAAAGGTAATCAATCAGTAGTGAAGATGTATATATATTAGGTATAGGATCTTACCTGAAAGCTCGAAGAGATTAGCGTAGAACCAGTGGCGAAGAGCGAGAGGGGAAATTTCAGATGCGAGAAGATAAAGATTTCAAACCGAACAAACCCAACGTTGTTCTTCGTTAAAGAAATGAATTTGTACGTGAATTCTTATCGAACAAGATTTTTTATTTGCGTTTGTTTATTGAAAAGTTAATATGTCAATGAATTGTTCAGGAGCATTTATCAAAAGTTTATAAACAAACACGAATATTAAGTACATGAACACAATGAATACAAACGGTCGCATCTCTTGATCTATAATCTATAAAAAACTAACTTTGGTTACACATAACACCGTCCTAGCACGTCCATCTAAAAGTCGCGTTTGCATTGTCACTTGTCGTTATATAATTCGATTTTTAGTTACAATGAATTTGAAAACTATTATATATTAATTACAATGAATATTATATTTATAATCACTTATTACTTTTAAATTATCTAACATCTATCCAAAATTTATAAGAAATTGTTAATTTTGTTAACAAATAATGATTAAGTTATTAATTTAATTACTGTTAACAGTTTTTGATTTATTAAAATTAAATTGTCTGTCATATTTTCTTTCTAAATAACAATTTACTTTTAATTAATTTTAAAATTCAAAACGTTATTCATATTTAGAGTAATGCTTATTTTTAACAAATTTCCATGATATGATTTTTACCTATGCTTTATAACATTCAATATCATAGCATAAACAAAGTATTTACATCTTTATGAACAATTAGCTTTTAATTTTAACCGTTTATTATGTTGGTTACATATCATTGTTACATACTTGTGTAAATTTTAACAAATTTGTTATTAGTTGAGATTATTTTTTTTGTTAAACCATTCTACGTTCATTGTTCTATTGTGTAATGGTATAACTTTGATCTTATTATATTTATGATAACCTTCTTATTCTTATTCATCTATTCAATATATATATATTATATATATATATATATATAATATATATATATATATATATATATATATATATATATTACTATGAATTAGTTTACTCATATGTCATTTTAATTATTGTTAAACATCTAACACAGGGTTCAATAACGTAGTTTGAGATATAATTGTTGTTTGATTTATAAATAAAAGGGTGTACATATATGATATGACATCTTTATCTATTAATTGTTTTAACGTAAAAAAGAAGTTTATAATATAAACCGGCCAGTAAGAAAATATTATTATATATTTTTTATCTAATGCAATTGTGACAAAAAGAATTAAAAAAGGATGATAAACTTTCGAGATAGAATGGGTCCAGAAGCATGTTACTATTCTTATTTTAAAATAAATGATAACTCAAACCAAAAAGTAAATAAATAAATATATCACATTACTCTTTAGTGTTATCAAAATTCTAAATTACGTGCACAATATATAATGAAGAGAAAAAATAATATTGTGATTAAAAATGCACTAAAGAAGACACATATACAAGAACTTTTCCTTATTTACAAAGACACTTTAAAATTTTGATATATGACATTATTTTACCTTTTTTCTAAGTAACTAAACTTTTGGCTTATGATAAATTACCTAATAGATGGTGGGAAATCTCCATTAAGACTCGAGTTCTCTTCTAACATCAAACACATGGTTTGTAATAACCCTAATTAATAAGCTACAAATCATTACTTCATTTTTGTTGTATGTTGCTTGTGTTGAGGGTGTCTAAGACACTCAACTCGGTTTGGTTGAAACGTTCAAACCCAAATCATGAACTCCAAAATCCTGACAATCCAATAGCCACGTAGCGCAATCATCCCATGAAGTGAAGGCGCCAACATCGCTATAGAAGTTTTGGGCATCATTTGGTAACTCCCAGGTCATTGTGCCAACTAGAGGAGGCTCATCATCACCTAAGAGGTAGTTTAACAACTTTTCATCTTCACAAAGGCTTTCAAACAATATCTCAGGTTCACCACTCAAATTCGAACAATTTTCATGTGGTGACGAGCTTGAGTTCTCCTTGGAGCTTCCTGTCGTGTTAGTGCTTTCCACCAGCAATGGATGGTGGTTTGTTTCGGACAACAAGGAATGTTCTTCAAGAGAAGATGTCGTCTTGGTGTCTTGATTATCCTTTTGAAGTGGTTCATGAGTGATTGGATCAATTCCTTGTTTTATGAGTTTTTTCTTGATATGAGTGTTCCAATGATTTTTTATCTCGTTATCTGTTCGTCCCGGCAATCTTGATGCAATTTTGGACCACCTAACAAACAAAAAGATTTAAGAAATTTAGGTAACCTTATGTGACATGGTAAATAAGTATGAACCATTTTTTCATTCAATGTACACTATATATCTAATATCAACACAAGTGTTACAAAAGATTTTGCTTATATAAGCGACGAGAAAATCTAATTTGTGTAGAATTTGTGGATATATATGCTACGCAAAAGAATAGATATGTTTGCAGTTCAAATTTAGAGATAAAAATTACTTTAAATCAGAGTAATCAATTCCATATTTTTATGTGTATAATATTTTTTGAACGGCTTATGTTTATTAATATGTCTAAAAAGCATCCATTAGTGAAAAAAGATTATCATTTTCGTTGTACAGATTTTACTTTAGCAGCATTCACATTAGGTTGTTAAAATTTATTAGTGAAGTATTTAAATTATATGAATTGGTTGTTAATGGTTGTAAGTGAAGTATATAAAAAATATTACTGTTCACTTGTAAATTTAAGAAAACACTGTTTATACCTTATAATGTTTTATACTTTTTAAAATGGTTAGAGAGAAAAAAATAATGATAAATATATAAAATGTATTACTTAACTAAAATTCAATTTTTTTTAATGATTTTTAATATAATCATAATGATTTATATAAGAAAACCTCTAATATGAATGCTTTAATAACATGAAAAATCAACATCCTTACCGTAAAATAAAATAGAATAGAATATACTTTGATAAAGGTCACTGAAAAGATAAAAAGGAACATTAAAGGTATTTACTTTTTTTTCTTTAAATATTTCTAAAAATGTGAATTAGTACTTTTAAATAATTGATCATTTGCTTATACTAGTTGAAAATCTAACAATAAGAGTTGAGCACTAAAATAATTTTTTCGTAGCTTAACTATGAAACATGTCGGCCATTAATAAAATTTTAAATATTACCAATAAATTATGTTCCAAGAATTTCTTATCTCATCATTAGTCTTACTTTCAATAAAAAGTAAATGTTTTACTAACTTCTTCAAATCAAAACTTTTGTATAATTTTTTTTGTAACCATTCATTTTATCTCACTTTTAGCATGGTATTTTTATAGTTGTCCCGTGACTTACAAATAATAGATTTTTTCAAAATAACGAAAGAAAAAAAAACATAAAAGGTAGTCTTTTTGTTATGACGTCGTCTCATGTGTATTATTTTTAACAATTACATTTTTTAAACAATTTGATAGTTCCGTCAAAACCAACTTCAAACTTAGATTCAAAATCCAAATATAATATTCCTCAATAACTTTATAATAATTTTATTGCAAGAAAGATGCACAAATTAATGAATGATACCAAAACTTACCTATTGCCAAGACGAGCATGGAGCTCAATAACAAGTTGTTCTTCCGACTCACTGAGTAGACCTCGTTTCAAGTCGGGTCGTAGATAGTTGGTCCACCTGAGGCGACAACTCTTCCCACAACGACGAAGGCCAGCAAGCTTAGGGACAGCTCGCCAACAACACTGGCCGTTGGTTAGGATAAAGTTGATGAGTTTATTATCTTCCTCCGCGGTCCACGGGCCTTTCTTCACACCTAGTTTGTCACAACATGGTTGTCTTCCCATGTTTACAAAAAAACCTCCGGCAAAACACAAGAAAAGAGTTGATAACTTTAATATTATCCAAAATGTTTGTAACGTATAAGTCCTTCAACACACACCACCAACCTATATATATAGTTCTTAGAGAGAGATGTATAGATATAGATATATAGAGAGAAGTGGGTCCATCATGATCCATGAAAGGAATAGGCGAACTGCAAAATGGCTCGATTGGTGAGTGATGAAGGGAAAAAGAAGGGTGGATGTCACACATACACAAAAGGCCACGTATTACCTAATTTCATATTACGCCCTTGTATTTAATAATAGTTATTTGATGAATGGTGATTCAATAAATGATATTATATATACAGAGAAAATTTGTTGTAGAAACTAATGTTTGTCTAACAAGACTAAGAATTTATCATATTTTTCAAAATTGTATTGTTTTTTTTTTTAATTTCGGATTGTTTGATTAATTAAATTTAAACTATCTCTTTTAAAAGTTTTTATCGTTTTGATTAAATTTGTATTTTCTAATTAAATTTTGTATTAATGTTATATTTAATGCTATTGCTTATTTTTGAAAACTTGTACCATCGAAATCTGATTTTATAATTAAGAGGAATGATTATAATTAAGAGGAATGATTATAATTAAGAGGAATGATTATCGTCTTTTACAGATCTAACTATAAGATAGGCTGATTGCAATGCTATTAGAAAGAGTTCAATAAATATTTGTTTGAACTAGTTCAAGGTGGCTAGCCTTTAAGATATAAAGATATCTGTCTTTGTATACAGTGTGGTTTATTCTAAAACATTAGATTATTACAAAAATGAACAATAAAAACAAATCTAAATCGACTATTATTTTTAATAATGATTCATTTAAACAATAGCTTTTATATAAATGCTTATGATACACACACGTATAACCATTGAAATAGTTTTACTCAATGTACTTCTTGTAATAATCGTGTATATACTTCTTATACAATACATACATGTTCAAAATTGGTATACATAGGCATATACATGTTATATAGGATGTAAGGCATATACATGTTATATAGGATGTAAAGGCATATACATGTTTATAGGATGTAAAGGCATATACATGTTATATAGGATGTACATGTTCAAAATTGACGTATATGATACGCATGTGTAAGTATTTCTAAATACAAAATTTTTTTTGGAAAAGATAATCCATTAATAATGTTTGTCAAGTTACATCAAAATAGAAGGTAGACGGGCAACAAGCTGCGCCGCCACCCCTTTCTGAATAGCAAATCCTAACCTTCCAAAAACAAATCCTTGCCTCCCCAGGGTTGAGCAATGGTTGTCTATGACCCGTTGGACCCTGGTCAAAAAGTTGATAGCTTCTGGCGCTAGGGAGCCAAATGTATCAAAGGCAAGGGAACAAAAGCGTGCTGGTTCTCTGCGCAAGCTTTAGCATGTTTATCCACTTTCTTTGATTCTGCCTTTCTTGCCGCTTGACCAGCTACAATACCGTTTTCCCGTAAACCAACCAAGGGGAAACCCCTGTGAGGTCCACACAAGCATGTTTGCCCCCATCCCAGCCAAAGACGAGCAGATCCGCTGGTCGCAAAGTAGACCTCCCCTCCATAGGGTCCGTGAGGAAATTAACAGGGGCTTCTTTCTTAGCAGAAATCCCAGCTCTTCTTAGGATGTCCCCCAAAACATCTCGTACCCAGTCATGCCGATATTTGAACCCAGGTAGCTCTTTACAGTGAAGGGCGTGCTCCCCATATTTATCCATACAAGCTTTACAACATATCGGACATGTTTCATCTTCCGGGTACATAGGGATCATCAACCGGTATTTGAGAATTGCTCTATATTCTACTGGAGACATGCACTGTCCCAACCCTTCAATCGGGATAACGGTCAAAAAGTCTTGAGCATGGGGGGCCTTCAGGCACTCAAACACCGCCTTTTGGTGGGATGACAAAGAAAAAACTTCTCCCAGGCTTTGAGCGATTTTGCTAAACAAAGCATTCGCCAAAGTTTTTGTGGCTTCGAGGGGGCGGTGTCCTTATTAGAGAAACCGCCAATATCCAAGTATGGGAGAAGGACATATAAGCGTTCAAGCGCCTGCTGATAGTCCGGGTCAAGCCCGAAGACCCCACTGTTTCGAAGGATATGATCTTGTAGTTCCCAAGACTGAGCTCTAGAGGCCACAAAAGCATAAGCCCCAACATCTCGAGCTGAAATGTCACACCCTCAAAATCCACTTGCGGAGTTTTATCGCGAGGCGTGTGAACAAACCAGGATCACAGTCAATAGTTACTCAGAACGACTCTAAATGCCATAATTTAAACAAAATCAACCAAAATACAAACTTTAAACAATGCGGAAGCGTTTTGAAAACAACCCAAGTCAATAAAGTATAACTATGGCAAAACAAGTGCCAACCCGAAAGAGTAAACTATAATTGTTAAAATGTTAAATTGTCTTGAAGCATCGTGTCTTAAAATGCAATGAACCGTGCAGTGCTCCTATGGCAAGCAAGCTAAGGACCTGAGAAAAGCATACTAAAATGTCAACACATAGGTTGGTGAGTTCAAGAGTTTGAGTTCAATAAACATGTAAACAGTTGTGATATATATAAGCAGTGTATGGTAATAGATAGCTAGTCTATTATCAGTAAATATTAATACATAGTGATTTTGCAATTGAAGCTGACTGTGATAGTTGTTGCCTCCTGTCACGACTTACCATGTCGTGACAATGTTCAATAGGACAAATTGCACCCGGTTGACCTCGAGTCACACAGGTGGGGCTCGTCAGACCCAGTAGTACTACCCAAGTTTCCCCGCTATCAAATATTAACAATTCAAAAGTGTGAGGACTTTTCCCATGGTAAACAACACTATAGTAATATTATACACAACTTAAATATTAAAAGCGTTCGTATAAATACCAGTATGCTATCTCCCCCAAAAGAGATTAAATAAAGAGTGGGGCATGAACTCACCTGATGTATGCAAAGAGTACTTAGGGTTTATTTGAGAAACGAGAGGATAGCCACCTTCAAAGGTTACCTAGATCATGTGAGTACATAAGTACGTGTAGATAAAAGACATGTGAAACCCTAATCATACCAAAACCAAAGACTCAAGCTTCCAGAAAAATAGACACGTTTGACCTAGTTGACCCGTTTTGACCCGTTGGTGACATTATGAGTTATAATTCAAATAAAGCCAATGAGCACATACAACATACATGATTAACATTCAAATAGTATCATACGTATGCTATATCAACCATGTGTATCACTTAGATCATCATACAATCAAGTACTATACAAGTCATGCGAATCTAGAACATTAACATATTCATTAGTTATAATACACTAACATGTCACACAAAGTTCAACCATTCATCACATGCCATGTGAAGTCACTCACGACTTCACATCCTAAACCCTGCCAATCCTACTAAGTAGGGGCCTCAGATCCGCACGCGTGTATAATGATCATAACCATATTCTTTAAGCATATGCATTGCATTCACAACATCACAACAATCAATTACCAGTCCCAAGCATGATGTCCTACTACTACACAACATCCAAACCATACATGATCACCAAAGTCCAAATATCACCCATGATTATCCAAGCATTCCATACAACTAATTTAACACGTTCTATCACACTAGAATTTATCCTTGAACATACTAGCAGGCTCCTATCATCCCAAACATGATCATAACATCATACTTCAACGTTTACACGAATAAAGTTTCCCTTTTGGGAAAGAACATCCCAAAATCTATCAAACATCCAAAGCATACATGAATTCATCAATAATATACCAATTCAAGCTCATACTAACATCTAAGCATGATCAACCACATCCAAACATCATAACTCATCAATTCATATACAAAAGTTACTATTTTTAGTAATGTATGAACTATAACATGTTTTCTTGAATTTCCAATGATCACAACAACAATCTAACATCTAATTATCACCATGAACACATCCATAACATCATAACATCCATAGTTCAACATTTCATGCAAATAAAGTTACTATTATTAGTAACCTATGAACATCAACCCTAAATCATCAATTTCTTGCAAGATTCATGATTCCTAACATTCATACAACTTATTAATCACCACACATTCATCAAACACCATCATTCACCCATAATCATGCCCAAAATCGAATTAGGGTTTGACTAGAATCAAAACCCATGATTAACCCACTAACAACATGTAATTCATCCATGATCGACGTTAACTAACATGTATTCAACCTAACTAACATATAAACATCATCAAAAAACATCCATTCGATCCCATGAGGGTCAATTTCACTTCCAAGGTTCGGCCATAAACAAACACTCACAAAAACATGAAAAATCTAACCTTTAAACGTGTTATAACTTGCAATTGATGATTCTAACGTGTTCTAAACCTTGAAATCGACCAAAATCGATGCTTCCTTGATGATTCTAGGCTGAATTCGAAGAGAAGAGGGGAAGAGAGGGTGGATCGCGGCCGAAGGGGGGTGGATTAGGGTTTGGGTTTGTTTTATTAAATTTTAATTTACATATTTACCCTTTTAACCCTTGTAATTTGTATTTTATAAAAAATAGGCTTTAAACCCTTTGTAAGGTGTTTTTAACTTCATAATATAAAGATATAAACTTATAAAATTCATTATATATCTTATCTTTATAAAAACACAAGACATACGAATAAATAGGCACGTTTCCGCGTTACGCGATAAATTTTCTAATTAACCTTTTAAAAATGTGTAAACACATAAACATAACTCAATACTCACATAATCACTTAGATTCACATCAAATTAACATTATTCATTATTATTAGGTCACCAACGTTAAACGACAACTAGTGTGTGCTCACGACACGTGTACACAAGACTTAACGGAACTAACGGAGCTTGGTAACGGAAATTTACCGGATGTCACATGAAAGGAGTCCCAAACCACCGAGACGCATTGGCAAAGATGCCAAACGCCATTGGAGATCACCAAAAAAAGGGCCACCACCCACGACAATGTCTTCTATAGCCTCCCTGAGGCCATCATCGAACCGAGATACCGCATCCTCCATCAAATGGGGTTGACAAGTGCGCAACCCAAAAAGTAACTTAGCAACTCCCATGCACGAACTTAGCAAACGTAGTTCACATTGGGGATTCCTAAGGCAGGGAAAGAGTTTCATGAGGTCAACCGCTCCCGAGGCCCACCGCCAAGCCAACTCCTCAATAAAGCTAAATATGGCACATTTAACAATAATGATGCATTTAGTCAATCTCATACCTACCTAGTATGTTTTTATCACTTTTATTATTATATGAAACGCAACAGTAAAGTACTAGAAGAATTAGTATCATCAACGGAAAATCAGTTTGCAGTTACACATGGATCTTGTGAAATGTTTTGTTGGTGATCCCTATGATTTTTAAAAAATGACTAATGGAGCAAATCTCAGTTAAAGATTAGAGATAGAACGTAAAGTGAATTGTTTATTATCCACTTGAACCTCTGTAAATTGGTTTTGTCATCTCTTTCCCTTTACATCTGTACTTATTACATATCTATATCTTGATTTAACAAAGCAAAAATCAACTATTAATCAAAGAAAAATCTTAGAATACTATTAACCATCTTATAGTTTTCTACAAAGCTTTAAAAGATTGATAAGATAAAGAGAATTTGTTGCGAGAGGTGCAATCAAAACTTTAGTTCTCAATTGCATACCCTTAACTAGGTCTTTTTATGATAGGGGAAACAATGTTATGGCAGTTGGATCAATGATATTGCATTTCTTCTAGTTGATCATTGATAATGCCATTATTGTCGTTTTGCTCTACACTGACACCGGTAGTTTTGCCTTTTACATGTAATTACATGTTGGGGATGTCGGCTTTGAAAACTAGAGGTTTAGAAGTGGTTTCTATAAACAACATATGACAATGAGAAAAATAAACAGTGTGGATGACTAATGATATAAATTTGTCTGCTCCATACAGGTTAACTGCTTTGAGATCACAATCTAAATTTACTATAAGGGTGGTTGACTCGAAGTTACCTAAGATGCTAGTAAATGTAGAAAAAAAAATAATGGATCATTTCTAGAGGACAACATGTACATTTTTTGTTGCACAACATGCGACGATAATTGGTTGAATGCTGTTTGGTTCCATATATTTACGCAGAGATTGGTTGTAGCCATACGAGTGTGGTTTGATAGCTTGTCCATTGGACAAATTTATAGTTTTGAGGAGCTTCAAAACAGTTTTAAAATAATTTAGTTAGCAAACCGTAATGCCAAAAATTTCACATAACAATTTTTAATATTTGTCAAAAGGATAACGAGTCAATGGAGGATTTCATTACCCACTTCAGTAAGGGGAGTATGCAAATAGTTAATAGAATGGACCTATTGAGAATATAAGATTTCTTCATGGAGTACACACTAGTGGAAAGGTTTCATGAGAACCTACCTCATACGAAGAAAAAGCTTATAGATCAAGTGATGAACTTTTGTAATAGGATAGAATGAATTTAACAAAATGAAGAAATTTATCAAAAGACACTTTGTTTCAAAAGCATTATGTGGAAGAAACTATTTTGCGAGCCAAAGAACTTTAGTTTGGAGTAAAGCAAGGTCTTACCTATACTAATAACCTAACAAGGACACCCCTCGAGTTAAACAACATGCCAATGTAAGACCAACTCAGTACACGAGCTTGATCAAAATCCTAAGCAAAAAAAAACGTTGATTCTTAGTCTTACACCTAAGTAACACATTGATGGTAGTAAGCAAGTTCATATGGGTATTTCAAATATTACTAGGGTAGATGTCAAAACACAGTTATTGTTAAACCTTAAAACATGAAATCAAAAGATGAATTAATCAAGGTACTATCCCATCTAGTCAAAGAAGTCAAGGACTTTAGGAAGGTAACCGTGGCATGATATCCACCGATCGATTAGAATTGATTGTTGTAAATACATAATGTGGGAAGTCGTAAGAGCAGTATGGTTCAAATAAAAAACAAAATGGAGAAGGAAATAACATTCCCACAAATCTAAAGAATTTGATTTATGATAATATCAGCTAGATTGGTTGGGCATCAGGTTAGACATATCAATATAGATTGAGGAAGCATCATTAAGATAACATATGCTTAGTGTAAATTGGTGCATGATTCATTCTTGTTAATAAGTTTTAAAGAGAAGTAGCATAAACTTAAGGACAAATTAAGCTACAGGTAAGGATATGAAATGAAGAAAGACGGAGGACACTAACAATGACATTGTCGGCTATTTAAGCCCATTCAGTTCATAACAAAATCCTGGGGCGGTGAGGCATGTGCGCCTTAGGAACGTTTATCTCAACAATTCATGTCTTGTAAAGTCTCGTACTTTGATGTAAATTGCCACCTTATGGCCAAAAATAAGAACCTAGGTTAAAGAGGTATGTTAAAGACAACTAGTAATTGGGCATAACTCCTTTAGTACATGAATGGGTGCTTTGATGTGCTTTTGTGGACTTTATCTTTACGTTAACATTTTTTAGAATAAATAGATAATTATTGGCAATAAGTTACCTGACATGATGAAATCAAAATTATGGGATATCTTAACAATCAACATTGATGTGTTTGCTTAGAAACCATCACATATGAGAGAATACAAGAATGCATGATAGAGCATATCCTTAACACTTATAAGTCGATAAAACTAATAAGGTAGAAAAAAGAAGCACATGTTCATGGCCGAGTAAGGAAACCTTAGCTGAGTTAAGAACAATTTTTAGGCAAAATTTTTTTGAAAGGTTTGATACAAAACCTATTAAGTAAACCTAGTCCCGGTTAAAAAGGAAAATTTATGTTGAATATGCACGGCTTTCAAAGACATCAACAATGAATATCGAAATGATGTTAACTGATACCAGGAATGACTCAAATGTGTAAATGTGATAATTATAATGTTTTAAAAATAATAAGGGTAAAATGATCATATTATTACTTTTTTACTGAAATATGTTAAAAGGTTTGATATATATAATATTTTAAATTTTAGAAATGAGTACATTTAATAAATTTAAGTTGATTGGGTATATATGATATTATGAAAATTTAGAGCATATATTTAACTACGTTTATAGTAATGAACCACATGACATCTAAATATCAAATATTACTATTGATCATGTATTGATATTTTAGAGCTGAATTGATTTAAACGCGTGATTTTACATTGTTATTATTTTGAAAAGAGTTTAATTTTTATATTTTGATTGATAGGTGTTTAGAGCTTAAAGTAGCTTAATTTGAGGCCAAAGAAGCAAAATACAAAAGTTGAAGGACCAAAAGTGCAAATGTCAAAAGATATCAAACAAGGAAGGTGGAAGTCATGCCATTAGTTTGGCGTATGTGCATTCAAATTTAAGCAAGTTGGGAACTACATACAATGATCGGTGTATGCTACGCCACGTAGGGCGTACAATACGCCAGTGACCTAACAAACTCTGGATTTTGAGGAATTTGAAGCATATTTCAACCAAATCATGAGATTTTCGAATCATAACTTATCCCTGATGAAATTTAGTGATTTATGAGAGAATTTTGGTGTTCCAATGCATTCCCATCCTTCCTAAATCATCCATAATCACCATCCAATCAAAGACTAAAAGTATAATAAGAAACATGAGAGGGTAGTTTTCTTATAATTGCTTTGGGGTAAACGATTCTTGCTAAGAAAAACAATTGGTATGTCCAGATTATGGTTTGTGTATTGACAATTGATCTTAATTTGAATGTTATGTTGGTGATCCTTATGATTTTAGTTACAAGGTTCGTTTATAATAAAGTTACGAGTTTAATTGTCAGTTTTTGGTTTCCTTGTATCATTAACTCATGAAGATTTATATGTGATTTGATAAAGATGACTTTGTAACATTATAAAAGAGCGAGTCTTAAAAGATTGTTTATTTGTTATTACTTTAATCAAAAGTTAAAATTTTGAATTTATATTGATGTGAACCCTAGTTTGACATGTCAATTTTTGATCTTGTGGGATTAGAAACCTGAAAGTAATAAGTTTTTACTTCATTAGTAATGTTGTAAAACCAATTGAGAACAAGAACGAGAAATATTAACAATACAAAGATGATACAAGAAAGAATACTATCAAGAATTACGTGAACAAAATTTACAAATGATATGAGTTATTCAGATCATCTCACCGATTACATCAGGTCCTTATTTATAGTACTAACGAACTATAACGAATACACTCAAAAAAATATTGAAAATTTACATTAAGAACCCTAAACTATTTCTTCCGAACAAAAATAACCCTTCAGAAGATACTAAGTATAAACCATAAACTCTTACTTCAGAAGCAAACATAACCTTCGGAAGATATCAACCAAACTTCAGAAGAACTGTGTCAAGCTTCGGAAGAAACTTAACTTCGAAAGTGATCATTTGTTTTGGCTTTTAATACTTCACAATCTCCACCTTAAAATCCAAAACAAGATTTTAACCAAATCCTAATGCATCTAAGCAAAACTTGAATTTCACACCAGGTAGAGACTTTGTAAACACATTCGCTAGATTCTCCAAAGTAGACACACTTTCCACTTTCACCTTCCCCGCTTTCACCACATCCCTTATGAAGTATAACTTCACATTAGTGTGCTTTGTTCTATCATGATACATGCTATTATTTGACAATTGGACAACACCCTGGTTAACATAATACACCACTAAGTTTGCAACTTTGATTTCCAACTCAGAAACAAAACTATGTAACCACATAGCTTCCTTGACTCCCTTTAAAGCTATGTACTCAGCCTCTGTTGTAGATAATGCTACCACTTGCTGCAACTTAGCTTTCCAACTCACCAAGTTATCCAACACCTAAAATGCATACCCTGTAATAGATCTACCCCTATCCAGGTCTTTGGCAAAATTAGAATCAACATAACCAACAATCCTATCCCTCTTCTCATGTTCACGATACCCAAACACTAAGCCATAGTGTTTAGTACCCTTGATATACATCAAGATCCATTTCACAGCCACCTAATGAGCTTTACCCGGATTTGATAAATACCTGCTGACTAAACTCACAGCATACCCAATATCCGGCCTTGTACATACTACCATTGACCCCTTAATCACCTTAGCCTTACCATCCCTAAGACTACATGGTAACCAGACCTCTTTAACAGCCCTAAAGATAAACAAACTTCTTTTAAGACTAGGTATATACCTTACATCATGAAGATCACTTTCATGCCATTCTTTATCTTCAGAGTCACTACACCATGACCCACAAACTTACAAGGTCTATCATCCCCTAGCTTCACTGATTTAAGATCTTCAAACTTTAGATCTTTAAAAAACTTCTTCACTGGTGTCATATGGAATGAACACCCTAAATCCATCACCCACTCATTCTCCTTGCCACTACTTGTGACAGCCAACACATATGTGCTTTCATACCCATCAGATGAGTCTTCTTGTGCATTGTATCCTGAATGAGACTTTGATCCACTTGATTCACCCTTAGTTCTTTTCAAGTCTGGACAATCTTTCTTGAAGTGCTTTTCTGATCCACACACATAACACCTTCTCTTAAACTTAGATCTTGACTTTGAGACACTTCTCTGCTTGAAGTTTCTTTGTTCAAATCTTCCCCTGACTACCAAACCCTCTCCACCATCTTCTTTATAGCAAGTTCTCTTTTTCAATTCCTTTGAACTGAGAGCTGCCAGCACTTCTTCCATGGTAAAAGTATCCCTTCCATACATCAATGTATCCACAAAGTGCTCATAGGATGGTGGAAGAGATGTCAAGAATATAATCACTTGGTCTTCATCATCCAATTCAACCTCAATGTTCTCAAGATCTAACACCAATTTGTTGAATTCATCAGTATGATCTTCAATTAACTTCCCAGGAGCCATTTGGAACGTGTATAGATGTTTCTTGAGATACAAACTGTTCGCAATAGACTTCGTCATGTACAGACTTTCCAATTTTGACCAGACCCCTGCAGCAGATTTCCATACTTTTCTGAGTACTCGATCCCCCAAGTTCAAGATGATCGAACTGTGTGCATGTTCAAGCATCTCCTTCTTCTCTTTATCCGACATCGTATTAGACAACTTAGCTTCTCCAGCCAAGGCATCCACCACTTGTTGATGAACGAGTAATGCCTTTATCTTCAATCGCCATAACCCAAAGTCGTTCTTCTTGTCGAATTTCTCAACCTCTAACTTTGTTAACACCATCGTTGCTGTCGATTGAACCTTGAATCTCAATCGAGCCTCTAACCAGGCTTTGATACCAATTGTTGCAAAACTAATTAAAAACAAGAACACATAATTTCAACAATACAAGATGATACAAGAAAGAATACTATCAATAAGATACTAAGTATAAACCATAACCTCTTACTTCCGAAGCAAACATAACCTTCAGAAGATATCAACCAAACTTCGGAAGAACTGTGTCAAGCTTCGGAAGAAGATTAACTTCGAAAGTTATCACTTGTTTTGGCTTTTAATACTTAGCAAGTAAAATAATTTTAAAGTTTGTTGCCATTTACAATTGTGTTTTTTATAATCATTTAAAGTTCAAGTTTTTGTTTTAAAGTTCTTTCGTACGTCATTTAAAATCTAGTTAGTTAAACAATTTTCATCAATCTTCTGTGGAAACGACGTTATTTACCCTTATACGATAAAGATAGTTAAGACCGATTTATTAACTCTTTTTGGTCTAGTTTTAACAACCAAATCAACTATATACTCTAAATTTCATGTGATCAAATAGTGATTGACAATTTAACAAGGTACAAAACTATATGATATTTACTCGCTACTTTAAAACCACAAAAGTAGAGGACAAAAGCATAAGAATGTGAAAAATTAAAATTAGGAAACTATAATAAGCATCACTAAAAACTAATAAATTTTAACTTCTAGGTGTGTATCAAAATAGGTTGAAATATGGAGGGTTATAATTGTGGAACTATGAAACAAAATAAGTTCTAGATACATGGCGTATATATATTTTTAGTCGATAAAGAAAATAACATATGATTTACACCAGCCAAGAAGTGCTCGTTCCGTCACTTGTGCTGAATGAACAGTATTATCGGATTCTATTTAATACATACTATCAAAGGTACACACATTAATCAAGTGTTGTATCCCTCCATTATAATCGTCTAAATTCGAGATATAAGAAATATTATTGTGATCATGTATGTTGTCATCGTCCAAGCACTACATCAACGAAAATAAATATTTTAATAGCATTTAAGGATACAAGTAAATAAAATAATAAATGTGTAGTGCTTGAAATTTAAAAAATAATTTAAAACTGTAATTGCACTCTTTCGCCACTGCTACGTCACCGCTTTCGTCATTATAAAGTTAACGTGTTCTTACTACGTAATACGTAAGATTACGATTTCGTGCTTCTCACTTCCGACACATCAATTTGGTCCCAAATCTATTTGATGTCTCTTTTTATTTACCTTTCTCCAAATTTAAGTTAAAATAATTAAGTTTTTGTAATAATTAATTTTCGAATTCTGAGTCTTCACGGTTAGAATAATACTTCTTTTAACATGATTAGTAGAATTTTAGAGGTATAAACAATGACGGATCTAAAAATTTATTACTATAGAGTCACTATATTTTAAATGTTTCAATATATATAAGTGAGCGAAATTTTTTTTGGATCAATTCAGGTTGGGTCAAATTGACCATATACTAAAACATGATTCAATAATTAAATAATAGCATCATCAGAATATAAATAACACATAATATATTTGTGATTTTGAGTTAAAGAAATTTTTTAACGCTACATAGTGTCTCATTTGTTAAAAAATCCAACCGTGAATCGTCATTACCTTTAATCTTAAGTACAAGACTCCAAAGTATTAGGTATAGGTTTTATTATTATTGGGTATTTTAATAGGTATAACCGTATTAGAACTGAGCCTATTTAATTTAATTAATTTCCAAGTTGTACGGGCATTGGGTATTTAGTAGGAGTGCACTCATTTATTTAATTAATTAACTCTTGGATTTTTTAATGCTTAAGTTTATATTTTCTTTTTTATTACTAATAGAGTCACCGTTCAAAAACATTATTATCACTCAAAAAACTTATACATCTATTTTTATATGTTCAATAAAATTCAAGGTATTCAGGTGACTTCGCCGAATCCATACTAGATACGCCCCTAGGTATAAAACAAATTTTAAAGTAGGCTATCTAATCAAAATATTAAGAAAATACGAGATTTGTTTTCTTTATTTTTCATTAAATATCATAATTAAATTTTTGTTATGTACTTTTAGTTATCAATTAGTTAATCTGTTACCAATGATACTTAGCTTAAGTGGTTAATACGAATTACTCATGACATGTAAATAGTGAAAGATAATAGGTTCAAGTCTCAATTTAAACAAAATGCTTAGAGTTAAACCAATGAGGTTTTTTATGGAATTGGTTTTCACTTGAGGGGCTGGTTGGGGGTGCGGTCCCGGTTGAAAAACGAATAGGTGGGCCGGTTAAGATGACATCTATTTTTCGAATCAGTGTCACACATTTATTTGCCATTAAAAATAGAAAAATTAATTAATTTATTTACTTTATTTAGTGACATTATTAGTCGATCAATGATATTTACTAGTTTTGTGTTGGTAAAACTTTTACTTTTCTTAGCATAGTGAGAAGTGTGAATATAATCATGTAATTAAAGTTTCTAAACTTTAACGTGTGTTTTTCTTTTGATATCTAAAAGCTCCTGGGTGTGAACGTTATTGGCGGAGCATAGCTGTGACCTTCTCTTTTTTCGTCAGTAATGCTAAACTTTAGTTTAGTGGTGTAAATTTTTGACACGATAATGTAAATTTTATATATAACTTGAGTTCGCATCTCATAAAATAATAATTTCGCCCCCGTCCCCTTACAAGAATGTTTAAGTTCTGCCACTGGTGAACGTGCCAAGGCTATTAATTAAATTATTTGGGTACTAATAACATAAGTCTCACTTGTATATATTAAAAGTTGAATGTACTAAGGATGCTAAAATTTGTAACATTAAAATAAAAGAAAAAATATTTAGCATTAAGAAAATATATAAAAAACTTAAAGAAAATTAAAAAGACAATAAAAAGTGAATTTGTATGATAGAAACTACAGAAGGATCACCGACGTGATAATCAATGGCGAATTGACGGATCGTAGTGAATCCATCAATAATATGTTCATGTTAGTGATCAAGTGTTCACCATAGATTGACTATGGAATATATAGATAGAACATTGATATAATTTTTAAACTTTCATTATTATAAAATAACCTTGAGTTTGTTTCTTTTTGCGGATGTTCTTGATAAGTTGTTAAAGTCGATCCAAGAGATAGTTCAGTGGTGTATGCTTGTTGTGGATGACATTATGTTAGTTGCTGAGTGTAACCGATGGTGAGCAACTTAAGAAGGCAAAGGTTTAAAGATTTGTTGTTCTAAGACAAAGTACATGTATTGTGACTTTAGTTGAGAAGAGACAATGATGAGACCCAAAACACTATTGAAAGCCAGGTGGTTCGCATGGAACTAACTTTAAGTATTTAGGATCATTGGTATAGAGAGATGAGGAGATAGATAATAATGTAACTCATCGTATTCACGCTGGCTGGTATAGATGAAGAGTGGCTACTACGGTAGTATGTGATAGTAGATTCCCTGTTAGTTAATTAATTAAAGGGCGATCTTTATTGGTTTGCGGTTAGACTAGTTATGTTATATAGGTAAGATTGTTATGCCATCAAGAAGACTCAAGTGTAAAAACCGGAAGTCATAGGGTGTGAGAGCACGAGGCTGGATCAGATAAAGAATGTGGATAGTAGAGAAAGATTGGGTGGCTAGTATATTAGAAAAGGTAAGAGAGGGTAATTTGAGATGGTTTAGACGTGTTAGGAGGAGACAGAGGTTTGCCACAGTTAGATCCGTCGAGGCTATCCATGTAAACGGGAGGAGGAGTAGACATAGTGCAAAGCTGCCTTGGGATGAGTTTATTACGCACGACTTGAGATATTTTCACCTTTCTGAAGACATGATCGACGATAGAAGTTTGTAAAGATGTAGAGTTAGGTTAACGACTTTTAGGATGATGATGCATGTTAAATTCTAGAACTAGAAACATAGATTTTACACAATCACCCTTGCATATTAATATACGTTTTTGTGCCTATGTGGTATTATAACTATTTTATCATACCTTATGTTTTGTAGTATGTTTTTGTGCTGCTATTTTTATTTCTGATGGTTTCATTCGAAGCAACCTCTTTATCCTGTATGATGGAGGTAAGGTTTGTCTACATTCCATCATCCCGAACCCTGCCCAATAGCGTTGTTGTTGATGGGACTTACTGGGTATGATTTTTTATTGTTCTTTTTGTAATTAAAACAAAATAAAAAATAGTATGATTTATTATAATGTATATAAAATGAAAACGTAACAAAAAATATAAGATAAACCAAAATTAAATACATATGTTTATTTAAAATATATTAACGAAAGAAATATCTATCTAAGCAGGCAGAGAGTCACAAAATAGTATGAGTCCTAACTGTTATCAAGTCAATACATCTTCCATGGTCGATTGAAGTAGTTGCTCTATCTTCTAGTCAACCTCACGCTCCTTCCATAGTGACTTAACCTCTTTGTCAAATGCCAACCCCCGTAAGTGTGTGATGCTAGCAAGTCGGCTTACATTCTTCCATGGCTTAATGGGTTGTGTAATGTGGTAGTTAGTTGATTTTGATTACACAGAGGCACACTAGTCGATCATAAAGACATGCTTATGATGTCTAGTATATTAGTAAGTGAGGTGGTTTTGATTACAAAAAGTCATATTAGAACATAACAAGTAATTTCATGTAAAGACATGCTTATGATGTCTAACATACTAGCAGGAAGTGTAATATGTTGGTGATTTAGTTTTGGTTGGTCAAAAGAAGTTATTTTTCTGTTTGATACATGCTTGTGATGACCGTACATTATTTAGCCTCAATGGGTCTTGTAACGTGTCAGTGAGTTGGTTTTAGTAACACAAGTCATATTAGATTGTAAAAGTTAATTTTGTGTTGAGACATGCTTCAATGACTAGTATAATAATAACCTTGTAACATGTTAATATCCTAGTGTTGGTTAAAGAGAGTTAGATGAGCCCACTAACAAGTTGGACATTGATAAAAATACATTATGGTATAACAAGTAATTTACAAATATCTTCTAACGACTAATGTATATGTCGACTAGTTACCGAATTCCATCAAGTCTAATATCCGAGCACCTCGACTGCCATGCCCTTTTTATATCAATATACACCCACTATACAAAGCCACAAAGGAGTACTCCAAGACTACATGTTTGATTTTAATTTCAAGACCACTAGTTTCAATTACCAAGAACACCACCCCTTTATGCAATCCGAATAATGTAAACCTATTCAAATTTAATTCGTGCACATTTAATTAATTGTCTATCATTCCAACGTTAATCATCTATCTATTGTTTGTTATTGAAGATGTTGAAACCAACATTTAGCTTTGCGTACATGGCTTTTTGTTCCTGAAGCAACCCACCACACAATATATTCATCTTGCATAGAAAATGTTTTAGATATTATTAACATATAATTCTTGAATCAATTGGTTAGTTGCATGATATTCTGACTTGTGTGCTTTGATCTTTAAACCCACTTAGACTAGTCTTGTATTACTCTTACTAACCCTGCAATTCTTCTTAAAATGATACGTTAGCACACTTACAACAAACAAGTATTGGTTTCTTGTTAGGATTTCTCTTGGTTAGAACTGTTTCCCCTAGAGTGATCACCATCCTCAACCATATTTACAGATGATGATCTTGAAGATGCAAATAACGAACTTGAAGCAAAGTTAAGAGCAAGTGATGATAAGGCAAGATAGAAAAGTAGATCACTAGTAGAAATAACCCTCATCCTTTAAAAGTTTTAACTACTTTTTACTTTCAACTGAATGAGATCTATCATGTTCTTTACCTCATTGTTACAACCATCATCTTGAATTTACTTTTTAGAATCTTGATCAACTAGTAGCTTAAAATCTCTCGTATCCACATCCACTAATCTATATCATTGTCCACATCTATAATGTTATCATTATCACATTTACCATTGTTTTGTTCATGTTTCATTGTGTTTTCATTCTAGTTCTCTTTCACCATCTCATTTATATACACATATGTGTATTAAAGAAAGTGTCAAAGTTATCTATATCAGCTTCATCTATGTGTAGTTGGTGTTGATGTTGTGCATCATTGTTTTCTTAGATTACCATAATTAGTTTTAAACAGTTTCATCATTGAACAACCTACTATTTAACTAATCAACAAACGTGAATTAGTACCCCATCCTTATTGAAAACGAAACTAACGAGCAATCAAACAAATATCCATGTTGTATCACATGCACATTACCGATTAAGAAATGTCCCGATGTCGAGAGGATGCACGATATGGGATAGCAGGGAATGCGGATTGTTGTCGATAGCGGGATGTGAAGGGTATAATCAGGTACATAAACAATGAGGATATGGAATTAAATGTCAATCCTCATGTGATAATTATTATATGGCTTAACTTAATGATGTAAATTAAGGACATTCAAGCTAAAGGACCAAGATGAAACAATCATGTACATTAAGGTTATCTAGTGTATTTAGTAAAGATAAAAGATTGAAAATATTAAAAAGTGAAATTACTTATAAAGTTAAAAGTTCTTTTATGTAATTTACTCTATAAATTAGTTGTAAGAATTAATTGAAAATCAAGTTTACGAGATCAATTATCTATAATATATATATATATATATATAAAGGATGAGTGAGGGGACACACATATCATTTTACTCAACTTATTAACGATATGACACAAATGATTTATGCAATTATTTCTATTTTATCCATATTAAATAAACTTCTTCTAGTTAATACATATATAATTTACATTAATAATACATTATTAATTATACGAGATTATTAATTCTTTTAATTAAATATTATCTTATTATTCATGGTAAGGTCATACTAAAAAGGATAATTAATATAAAAAAGCTAAGAAGTATTGTGTGTTTGATACACGTCTTTTTATTATTTTGAAGAGGAGAGCATTATGATCATTGTATCAAACACGTCAGCTTATTTTGTCTTATACGTTCAGTATGTCATATATTTTACATAATTTGTTATGTGTTCTAATCATTATGTTTATGTTTTAGATCATTTTATGTTATTTTTACCATTTTTTGTATAAATTATAAACTTGTTATTTATTATTATGTTTTACAATTAGAAGTACACAATAACATGCTTTCAACAATATATTTTTTAAAACTCATAGTGTTAAAAATAACATAATATGTTATTTTTGTTATTATTTTTTATATATAATATAAATTTGTTATATATAATTGTGTTTTCTCATTAGAAGTACAATTAATAATTATTTTTCAAAACTTATAGTGTTCAAGATAACATAATAATGATCAAAATATATAATGAGACATTGTGTTATTTTGTATTTGTTTTTAATGTATTAAGATTAATTAATTATTAATTTATTATTGTGTATTACATATTAGAGATACATAACAATGTTATTTCATCATTATATTGTTTAAAATTCATTATTTTAGGAAAGAAAAAACAATAGTATTCAAAAAACATAATAACTAACAAAAAGACAAGTGAACAGCATTAAATACATAATGACGAGATATGAGCTTAATAATGTAATTTTTTTTAAATTTATATATAACAAGAATGTACTCGTTTTAAAGATAAAAAATGCTTGTTTTTATGGAGTAATTTTTATAAAAAAATATGCCGTACATAAAAGTTATGAACATTTAACAAAAATAAGAAAACTTGCAAAAAGTAAAAAAAATGGTTATTACTAAAATACACATCTAATAAACTTTTTCCTATAATTTAATCTTAACCATTGATTAAATAGATGGATGTTTGAGATTATTTTTTACACTATTTAGTTTTAAAAAACTTTGTATTTGAACCTTTCCCTATTAATAATACCTTAATTAATAAGAAATGGTTTAAATACAAAATCTAGCTTCTAAACTTAAAAAATGTAAGAAGGATTAAGATGTTGACATGTGTTCTTTTGATCAAAATTAGATTAGGGTCAAAATTGATAATGTTCCCTCTTTTCAAGTTCCCCCTTTTTTAAAACATTCATGACTTTTATATATGACAATATTTAAAAAATTAATCATAAAAAACAAGAGTTTTTTATAATTAAAGCGCTTATGGTGTTAATATAGAAAACCTTTTTAAACTCACTGTGTAATTTTATCAGGTCATTGTATAATCTTCTGAATTGATGAGGATTACACAATGAGTGATACACAATTAACTTAAAACATAAAAAAATTATATTTCTTATTATTGTTTTATTTGAAAATCATCATTTTAAGAAATACAAAACATAACACAATGATCAACATTAGACATAATGGGTTGCACAGTGATTAGTACTAGACTCGATAATTATCGATAGACATAATGAGATGCTTTGACGAGGATTGCATAATGGCATGATCCGGATTATATAGTAAACTGAAAAACTATATTTTTAGTATTGTGTTATTTGAAAATCATCATTTTGAAAAACACAATGCATAACACAATAGTCAACATTACACACATCAGGTAACATAATAACCACACTAGACTCGATAATTAGTAATAAATACAATGAGTTGCTTGATGAACATTACACAATTACCTGATTAGAATTACATAATGAACTGGAAACAACATAAAAATACATTTTCAGTATTGTGTTATTTAAAAATCATCATTTTAATAAACACAATAATTAACATAATAATAATAATAATAATAATATAATAATAATAATAATAATAATAATAATATAATAATAATAATATTATTATTATTATTATTATTATTATATTATTATTATTATTATAAAAGTTAATAATAACAACGGCAATAATTGTTATATTATTAATTAAAATTTACTTGCATGTTTTGTCATGTTATTGTATACCTAACAATTTAATAATAACCTACCATTAATCATAATACGATATTGTACATTAATTAAGAGTTTTTATTTGACGTTTTTAAAGTATTTGTTATATTTGATATCGATAACCTATCAAATACCATATGTTCAGTAATAGTATTATAACGGTCTTTTAACAAACTAGTAAAACTGCTAAAACATATGTAGATATCCACTCAAAACCGAACGCTTATATTAATAAACTCATCAAAATAAAGATAACCTTGAAACTATCACTATGATGTGATGCGTTAAAAATCGAACCACTGTGTAGCGTGGCTCTAATCCCCTACTTTTATATATGGATATATATAACTTTATATAAATGTATGTTAATATATACGGGTATATTGATGCAACTGAAATCAATATATGGGCCACCTATTGTTGGTTAAAAAGTTAGTACTATATGGTAGTTGTTTTTAACAGTAAATATATAATTCTATTTCGAATGATATGTGTTATATTAATCGGACTCATTTATTTATTTTCTAACCGGGATTACATCCCCAGTCAGTTTAGGAGGAAAAAGAATAATTGGAAAACAATTGACTCAACTTTAAACGGTTTTTTTAAAGTGAGATTTGAACCCAAATTTCCTTATACATTTGTACTATTGTGGAGTTCTATCCGTCTAATTTGATGGTTTGTTAGGCTAAATTGATATTTTGATTATTTAATTAAAAATCCACTCATGTGGTCTATATATGTATATATGTGTGTGTATGAGTGTGAACACTATTGACGTCTGACGATGTGGATAGTAGTAAGCCATAAAGAAATTGAAGTCCAAACTGATTTTGTAAAATATATAGAAACAAAACTTGCCATGTGACCTGATTATGTAGAAAACAACGAATTAAAAGTTCGTTTTGATATGGGTTCTCGAAGGGACATTAACAAAAAGATTGAACTTTGTTTATTGTTTTCACATTCGTTTGAAAATATGTGTGAACTGAAAAATAGTTTTTTCCTCACCTTCTCGATGGGTTTGATTTTATAAAAGGTAAACTTGAACTTGACTAGAGAACTTTGAATGTCTTTGAAAACATAGAGGTTTTGTATGTATTCACTCAAAGAGAATATACATTTCATACTAGGTTGATAAGAGTTCTTGGACCCATTAGTTCATCTAGAACATCTGAATTTGGTTGTAACACTAGCATTGAACCATCATATATTGTGTGAACGAATAGATGTAGACATTTGGTTCATTGTCATCCACTTCACCTACATGTCCAAAACCATTAGGGATTTAAACAAGTCAAGTCGAGCCGAGTCAGGTTGGGCTCAGGCTTAGCTCGTTTATATTATCGAGCCGAGCCGACTCGTTTATCTTTACGAGCCTGAAATGTATTAGTAAAATATTTTGATATATTTTTTAAAATAAATATTTGCATACATAAAAACAAAATATAATAATTTTTTGAGACGTGAAGTAGGTCTAGATTTAATAAAATTATGGTTAGATTAAATTTGTTTAACACAAAGATTTTATAATTAAAAACACTTTTGGGCCAAACTTCAAAATACCAAAATTTTATGTTATCGCACATCAAGGTTGCTATATGTATTTTGCTTAATCGGCATTTCTGTGAAAGACATGCATATGTGTTGTGCTGGTACACCAAAAAGATTGAACACTAATATACTCATAAAGATAGTTTTATTTTAAGATTTATTTAGAAGACACTAGGTTTTCTAGCCTGCGTATTGAATGGGGAATTTCATCACAATCCTAAGTATTAAAACGTGAATGCAAGAACATGCTGCGGGGGCATTATACATGACAAAATAATTACGTATAGACTAACAATCGATCCGACTTGTGTTCAAACTAAATTTACTTTGAACAGTAAAGTAACTCGAATTTATGGTGTTAAACAAAACCAATTATACTTGACTCGATTTTTTTAAAACAAAATTATATTGAAATGTTGTACAACTCAAAATGTAAATAAAAAGCACGTGCAACTACACCGTGGGTGGCGTGATAAAATATTGATTACAATAATCTAGACTCCTTTTCTAACTAAATATACGTTGAGATGTAAAGTAACTTAGATTTATGTCGTCAAATAAAAACATGTACATTTGACCTAACTCATTTTGGAAAAAAAATTACGTAGAAAGGTATAATCATCTCGAAACACATATAAAAATGTGTACATAAATTATTTATACCCGACTCGTACCGGTACGTAAACCTGAAACTACACAAATCTGAAGGGGTCAAAGTTTTATAAAGTTTTTAAAAGTACTAGGATGTTAAGGTGTCAAAGTTTACCTTAAAATATTGAATTTTTAAAAAAAATAGAGTTAAGAGAGAGAGAGAGACGTGACTAGAGGGGAATTTCTTGGCGAAGTGACACCTAAGGGGTTCCCGCCCCTGCCAGGGGCGGGTTCTTCTTCCAACTTTTGACCTCGATGATGGTGACGTGAGAAGGTGATGGTGATGCTTCACTGTGTTCTGAGACCACACCCTTCACAAGGGCGGGTTCTCCAAATTACTACAACCATCCGATCCACCAACTTAGATGAGATATATGGCCCACATTACCAAAGAACTCGCCCTTGGTAGGAGTGGTTTCTTTAATCCCACTTTTCAAACCCTATTTATTTCTACATTAACCGAAATTTAGCTTCATATTTCCTTCAAATTATTTCTCTAAAACTTCTTAAACCTAATCTTTTTAGAGTTTTATAGTTCATTTTAGAACTCAAAATGAGCTGGAGAATTACACTAAGTCCACTAAATAACGATTTGTTATTTTTAAGTGGTCAAAATAGAGCTGATTATTATTTTCGAGATCCAAAAAGCGATGAAGGAATTTTACGTGCTAGACGAGGTGATAAAGCTTTTTGGGATTACATTGATGAAGTGCCTATCCCTGAAAATGTTATGAAATATATAAGGTTGGATGGTTTTGCGGGTGTAATCGAGTGTGGTTATCGAAAACTTGATAGTGCTCTTATCTCAGCTTTAGTGGAGAGATGGAGGCCGGAGACACACACATTTCATTTACCGATTGGAGAGACCATAATAACCCTTCAAGATGTTCAAGTTTTATGGGGTTTGCCAGTTTTAGATGATGTTGTTTCTGGCACTAATTATGCTATGAGTGCATCCGAAATTATAATGAGGTTTGAGTATTTAACCGGTTGTACACTCGCTACAAGCGTTGTAAGTGGTTATAAGTTAAATCTAAGGTTTATTTTAAATGAAATAATAAAACCATTTTCTGATAATGCCACTGATTTTCAGTGCATTCAACGAGCTGGATTAATTTTATTTTTTATGATTGGTGCCTCTTTATTTCTTGATACTTCTAGCAATTGGGTGCACATAAATTATATAAGTCATATTGAAAACTTAAATAACTGTGGTAGACTTAGTTGGGTAGCATTTTTGTATAGACAGTTATGTAAGGCAACGAGTGTCACAAATCAAAAAGTTGGTGGACCTTTATTCTTTTTGCAATTATGGGCATGGGAAAGATCACCTTCTATGTGTCCCAAGAATACGAGATCTATTGATTTCAGGTTAACATATGGTGCACGGTATGTTAAAAAAAACTTATGTATTGACTATTTATCTGTAATCTTATATTTTTCTAGTTAACCTGGTATATTTAAAAACTTGATTATAGATGGAATGGTGAACTTAGTTATGTAAACACCACTCTGCACTGTTTGAGTGCGTATCGATCTCAGCTGCATTCATTAAGCGAGGCCACGATATTAATATTAATATGATATTATTTTGTATATATTAACATTGTGTAAACATATTAATTCATATTTATATATCAGTTTAATTGGAGGCCTTATGATAATATTATACACTTTCTACCTGATATCTGCACAAGTGGACATCAAAGCTAGAGAAATAACACATACCTTATATGATGGGAAGTTGTTGAGCCTCACATTCCAAGTAAGATTTTAAGACAGTTTGGAATGTTTCAACTAATCCCTACAAGTGTGTTACTAACCCGGGAGCAACATAGTACATTTGACTGCTTGTAAAGGTGGTACAAATAAAAACTGGTTACAACATCATTATATCTTTGTTCAAGCATGGGTGTCTCGACATAATTTAGTTGCTAATGAAGTGTACATTGATTCGCCAATTGCTTCTGAAGCATACATGAGGTGGTATTTAGAGCGTACTGTTGTGTATACAACAAACCTGTCTCATCAAGACACGAACCCTCATGACTTCCAAAATGATGGACAAAAATTAAGAAATATGGTATTATTATTAATAATTTAATTATTATTATTATTATTATTATTATAATTAATCTTTTATAATGTAATTATAGATGGATGGGATGAATCAGTTTTATCAAAGACCAGCGGATGAAGCGGGGAGGAATATGGCGAGCCGTTATATGGATTTTGCCCATGCAAACCATATAAGTTATCTACCAACGCATGTGACACAGGATGTTGATGATACTCAACTTCCTCCTGTCACACAACGTTTACCCAGAAGGGGTAGAGGACGAGGACGGGTTGGTAGACAGGCTGTTGATGATAATGTTGTGCAACAGAATATGACAGAACAAAGGGATTTCACGGAACAACAGTTTGAGTCACCGTTTTTAAGCCAAATGGGCAACGAAGATTTTTTTACGGTGGTACCTCAAGGACTCAGTTTCCATATTTTAGTCAAATGGGGATCCAAAATTTCGAAGAAGGGGGCTCGTCAAATCCTTATCAAAGCCCTGATACTAGTTATTAACAATCATTTTACCATTCTTCCCCATTACCTTATTACCCTCAATTTCAAGATACAGCTCAATCAGTTGACCGGTTTTTTAATCCATCTCCTTGTTTGTTCGACTTAAATGATGAAGCAACAAATGATAATGATGACACTCGTTAGATGTTATTTCTTTAATATTTTTAGTGATGTATTTTACCTTTTTAATTATGTAATTTTTTATACTTTTATCTATTAACTATATAATGCAATTTAATTATAATATACAAACATAAAACACAGTATTATTAGAATAAGCATCTAAAAACTAACAAGTAGTACAATAAAAGTAACAAGTACACGATAATTCAACATAAAATATCACTTGCGGGTCTTGCGTTTGATTATCTTTTCCGTGAAGCATTCAGGGTGAGTATATGTATAACGATACTGATAAAACTCTTTTGCCATATAGCGTTGATATCTTACACACGTGTCTTTAAAATCTCCTTCCATAGTTAAGGTTTTTCCTTGAACTAGTTTTTGTATTAACATACAAATAAAAACCCTTGAATCACCACCAAGGTCACCCCTGCCCTTAGGCAAGTACTCCTCGGTAGTTGTGAAAGACATATGACCCCTTTTATCAAGATGAATAAACGATCCAGTATAATTTTATTCCAGTAGCCAATCTGTTCCATCAGACAGTAAAAATTACATGGAATAAAATCTAAAATAGGAAGAACTAACTCGTGATATAGTTCACTATATAAGTTATTTGATCAATACTGAAGGATATCCATTGTATGCAAGTTGATTCGAATAAGTAACCAATCTTCTACTGGTTTTATAAGTATTGGAATATAAATATTCTGCACTTCCTAAAATGGAGGGTACAACTCATCAGTTCCATTGGCATATTTGACAGGCTTAACATCATCCCACACACATAATTCGTCCCGAAACTGAAGTGGTAAAATTGTCCAATTCAACCCTAATGGTCCAAGTTTCGCAAGCTTTTCACGTCTCATTCGGATCATCCGTTTTACCCAACCTTTTATATGATATGATATAAATTATTATTACCTAATAAATATTATATAAAAAATTCTATCTAATTGAAAAGATATAATATTTTTACCAATGGAGAAAGACGACCATCGTGTTCGTATCCTAATAAAGCACCCATAAAATCCTTCCCAAGCCAGTTACCACCAAAAAGAATTAAAACACAATATGGCGCATCCCCTTGTTTTAGAAGTCAATAGCATCTTTTGACAAATTTTTAGATTCTTCTTCATCTCCAACTAAAAATGATATATGCACCGGGTTGTTTTCTATCAAAGATGATTCATGTTGCTTCTTAGGTCGCCTCAACCTTTGTAGAATTGAACTCGTCGATCGAAATCGATTCTAGATCGGGACGGTGTGTTATTTTGGAAGTGTGGTAGTATTTAAATGTGGTGATTTATGATGATAAGGGTGGTGGTATTTATAGGAGTTTTTTGGAATAAAATTAATATTTATATTTTATAATATAAAACTAATATTATAATATTAAACAATAATAACTAGTACACATCAAATAAAATTATGATACAACAATCTCCTCATAAATATGAGTTTGGACAAGTGTTCATGTTATGACCTGTTTGTCTACATATTGAACATCTACGTATGACAGGTGCATCTGGATGATGAACATCCATCTCGTTGTGTATCCTTCTCGTGCGTCTCCTACCTCGTGACGTGGTAATTTTTGAGGGATCACCTCTTATCTCCAACCCAGGTTCGTCCAATAATCAATGTGACGAAGCGGGTAAAAATGTTCATTATACTACTCTTGATAAACAACACTACTATAGACCTAATGAACAATGTTATGAGGTGATTCACCTCTATGGCGGCAAACTGCAATGGCATGTGAGCATGGAAATCTTTGCATCTACCATTTACCACACGTGCAAGTTCTATTTTTTGTATTTCACGGTATAATCATTTCTACCAGCTTTATTTGTTTGTGTCTTTGACAGAACTCTATACGAGCCTTTCTGTAATCAAACTCTGTTATGATATGATCTTGTGAGTTAATATCACATGTGTTAAATAAACGCCATATGCGAGGGGGTAACGCGGTGTTACAGTTGGCTGCGATGTCAGTGTGCTTTCTGAACTGTTTGTCACACCCCGACCGACGGCGGAATCTTCGGGGCGGACGAATGGGAGACGATTACTCATAGCACATTGAACTAATTAAGTTGAAATAATATTAAATGTCATTATTCATTAAACATTACAAGACAAATAAATAATTACAAAACAATCAAAATACATCAATAACATAAGACTTTCATATGAGCACGAAGAGAAAACCATAAGAAGTAAACCTGAAACATGATAAAAATAAAAAGTCAACTAAAAAGTTGGTGAGTTTCCAAGGTTTTCATACATAATATAACAACTTTACAAGTAGCAATTCATGTCATAGGTTATAAGTTAGTAAGGTTATAGAACACATATCGTTACAATCAAACCTCGACTTGATTACAAGTATATAAGATTGGCTAAGTGTATTGGTTCCCATGATGAACAAGCATACGTCATCAGGAGTCGGCAATACATCGACTTTAGCACCAAATAGGCTTGTCAGGCCCAAAGATCTAAGACGTCGCCAGGCTAGCAATAGTTAATGATTGCAAACAAACTATGTATCTCATATAATCACTTACAACACACAAATAACCATGACAAAATATAAAGATGAATTGCTAGTGCTTTACAAGTCTCAAACGTTTATAAGTGTATTATGTATAAGTATCATGTTTCACCTCAAAATAGTGTGAAAATTGTAAAAAAGGGGAAAGGAAACTCACTTGGCAAATAAGTATAAGAATGATGATAAGAGATTAAACGATTCTCCAACGATTTCTTTTACACGTTACCTAAATGTATTGATTCCAAGATTAAGTTCAATAATAAGATTAACGAGTAAACGTGAACTAGGGTTTCAATTAGAATTTGGGGGTTTAAATAATTAAATAGAATAATAGATCGATTATGTTTTGGTTCAATAAAGATGAAATCAATCAATTAAGATTGAGAGTGATAAAGAATGATTCACTAATTTAATTTATTAACTTAATAAAGATTAAATATAATATGTGAAAAGAAATAATTAATTTAATAACTAATTATTTAAAATTTGATAAAGAGAATTAATTAAATACTTATTTAAATGATTTTAAATTGGTTAAAATCATATTATAAAGTTTTGAACTTTTAAATGTTTTAACATAAAGGTCTTATAATATAAAACTTTTAAATAAAAAAATATAATAGCACATTATATTATATTATAAGTTTCAAGAATTTAAACAAAATTTGAAGGAATAACTTTATTAGTTAATTATATACAACATGGTTAAAAAAATAGATTAATATTTAAATAATTATACCATAACTATTTGAATAATTAGTTATTTAACATGTAAATTTATAATGTTTTAAAATAATCAAATTTTGAACCATAAAAGATTTTTAGCATTTAAATCACATAAAAGAAGTAATAATATTTTATAACCTTTGTTATTCTAAAAATAATTAAATTTAACATCATAAGTTTGCTTTTAAACCTTAAAAATTAAGTTAATAGTTAACTAAAATAATTAATTAAATAGTCAATTATTTAAATAGATTATAACATAACTTATTTGAGTTAAAGAAAACCATTATAAGGTAATAAAAGACAAACTTTTAAATAACTATTGCCATAGTTTTATAATTTTAAACTATAAAATTAGAATATTAATTTGTTTAAAAATTTGAAAAATTAAATTAATAACTTCTAGAATAGATTTAATTAACAATAACAATTTTATCTTGATTAAGTAATATATTAAGAATTTATGTAATTTAAAATGATTAAAAAAACTAATTTTAAAATAACCTGCGGGTGCCCGGGTTCGAACCCGGGACCCTATGTGTGGAGTTCCTGTAAGTTACCGTTGGGCTATAAGCCCCATGTGTGTAAAAAGCTCAGTTTTAAAGTTTAAAAACATTAAATACAAAAGCCCCTAATTTCATAAGAACCCTAGAATCGATTTGATTCTAATTGAACATCGAATGATATTGTTAATGAAATCAATCATAGGTCTTTGATTGCCCATGTGAAACCAAGTATAATTGTACAATTAACTTACTTGATTACGCTCGAACTGATGCTCTTGGGTTATAGAACGAATCGCACTAAGAGGAGAACCTGATCGAGATGGTGATGATAATGTTGGTTCAATTGACCAAATGAAAAGCTTCTATTGGTGATAATGATCAAAAGCCCTGTACCAATTTGTGTTTGAAGTGTCCTGAAGAGGTGTTCGAGTGACGAGTTTGTTTCGGGTGCTTTGAGTACAATTTGATTACAGTTACACGATGTTAACAGCAATGGTTGATATGCTTGAATTCGTAATCATCTCATGAGCGGATTTATTCAATAAATTCGATTAATTGTGTTAGTGATTGAGGCATAACTGTTTGAAACTTGAATGTGATATTCGGTTTCGATTGCAAGCTTTAAACCAGTAAATCAATCGATTCGAAACAAGTACTAGGTTCGAAACCGATTCAAGGGAGTTATACTGTTGATTAATTGCATAAAAGTCGAGTGTGATAGGTGTTTGGTGGTCACCGGCGACAATGGCCGGAGGTTGAGGAGTTTGACGGGGATGGGGGCGGTTTGGGTTGGTTTTAGATGAAAATTACCCTTTGGTCCCTGATGTTCTAAGGATTTATAATTTTATGTATAACACTTTTATTTCAAGTATTTAAAATTACAAATTCAACCCTAAACTTTATAAAATCCATTTAAATAATAAACCAAATTAATAATTGTTAAACTTTATAATATTTATAAAGCTTTTAATCTTTTTAATTATTTATTTTCACTTAATAATTTAAATTCATGATTACTAAGAAAGATTTATAAGTTTATTAAAATTTCATTTTATGACTTTATAAATTAAAATGAGACTTTTCTATTTAAATATTTATTGTACAATGATTTTATAACCTTATGAAAAGAACTATTTATAATCCATAGATTATTACAAGTTGTTTTAAATAATTAAAAAATAATAATTCACAATAAATGTTGTATTTAATCCATAAAACTATTAAAATAATTTAATAATGAAAATTCAAATTGAGTTCGGGTTTTGGGTTTTAACTTGAAAAATTACGGATGTTACAGTTTCCCCTACTTTAAGAAATTTCGTCCCGAAATTAATCACATGAGGGCTAATTCCAAAGACATGAGAAGACTTGGATTCGGTTTCATGTTTTGCGGGAACTCTTGAAAGCGTTTAAATTCAACAAGATTACTTATGATGTTTTGATACACTTAAGTTTGTTAAATTTCATGATTCATGATTTCATGTGTTTCTTAACAAACGGTACAAGATTACTCATTTAGAGTTTTTAGTTGATAAACGTTTGTATTTTAAACGGTTCAAGACGGTTAGAAAGGTTTTGTCATGAATGAAACACTAAGTATTAGTGTGATACGAGACTCAACTTAACGAACAGAAGAAATATTTTTAAGACACTTTTGGATGAGATGCAAATTTGTAGGTTCTTTTCAAGCAACTAACTTCAACTTGGTTTTTAGATGATCGATTCTTGTTTACTACGCCATTGAGGTTTAAGGGTTGCATTAGTTTAAGGTTGATACAGGAATCATGTTTGTTAAGATTAAAGATTCAATTCAGAATGAGAGCATCATTGTAATAGGTTTTCAGGACAAGTGCGGTTTTGAGGGGAAGGCGTTTAGAATGCTTTTTAGGGTCATTAAGAAAATGAGCTAATGAGTTTTAAGTTCCGTGGGTACAAAATCAGTGATAAAACGATTCAAAATAACAAGGTGTTTCGAGGGTAACGTTCGGTTTACAAACCAAAACATTACGTTGACTTGTCAAAGTATTAGGTCAACTACAACCTTAATGAAAACATGCGTACCTATAAGCAGACACTCACCCCAAGGGTTCCCAGGTAATGTAAACGGATCCATTTTTTGATTTGGATTTATATGAATACCTTGCCTAGACAGAACACCTCGAGATACAGGCATCCCACTCTTCCAGCATTACATGTTTCAAGTTATAGGACATAGACTTTGACGAGACTTGAAAACCACGAATAACAATTCAAAAGTACATTTTTGAAAACCATTTGATTCAGGCATATAATGCCTTAGAATATGATTGTAAGACGTTTAAATTATTAAGTGAAAATAAATAATTAAAAAGATTGTAAGTTATAGGACATAATGTTCCCTTAATATGATGTTTGATTGTGAGCGGTAGAGGTTCTACATTCAGGGTCAATCACAAAGAAGACCCGTTATCCGATGCGTGCAAGACGTTTCATTCATTCATTAATACGTGCATTCATTCATCATGTTCCTCTTTCTTTCTCTTTCACTTTACGTTACATAATACTTCGTTCATTCATCATAATAGGTAAAGCCATAGGAAAGATATCAAACATCATATTAAGGGAACATTAACATGCATCAACATCACATCATACAGGGCAACATCATACATACATAACATACAACATCATCACCCTCATCATGCCCAACATGCTTTCTAAGACCTCGATCGTCATCTTAAAAACTCTTATGGGAACCTTTACATCAAAACTTACATCTGCACTTTCCCCCGAAAGTCAGAAGTCAATCTACACCTTCCTCGGGTTCAACAGCCCTATTCGGGCGTACGGACACCCTTCAGTCGCATGGCCTCCATGCGACTGAACATCATGCGATTGAACTAATACGGATGAACACCTATGCGAATGAACATCCAGTCGTGCGAATGGACAATGCGGATGAACACCTATGCGACTGGACCTTCAGTCGTGCGAATGGACCTTCAGTCGTGCGAATGGACCTTCAGTCGCACCCTAATCGGTCGTATGGCCTCCATTCGGCCTCCAGTCGGTCGCCTAGCCCTAACTGATGCAGAATGCAGTTCATCCCGACTGCAGCCGAGGGTTTTCGGCCTCCAAACTCATCTAAACCCATTTTAAGCCTAAATCAACCATCCTAAACCTTAGGGATGCATACCATAACATTATTCAAGCACAACCAAGCAAGAAATCAAGCCCCATCGGGTCCTACGCATACATACACGCATACATACGGGTCTTCACCCAAAACGCAAAAAAGGGTTTTCAGATGTGTTCCAGCCCCAAAATCATTCAAAAACATGTAAAAGAGGGGTCCTAGAACTCACATAAACGAGCACAACGATAAGAGCTTCGATTCGGCTTGGTTCACGACAATTTTGGCGACCCGAACCGACTCGAACCAACACTTTTCCTCTTTTTCTCCCTTTTCCTCTCTAAGAACCTGAAATGTGGGGTGTGTGGGGAGAGTGGGCTGCCCTCTCCCTACTAATGTCACCACATTTCCCAACTTTTCTTCGTTGGCGAGTTTGGTCTCTCGACTTTTGGACTTTATTTTCTTTTCTCTCTTCATCGGCTTCAAAATAATAAATATTCGGGTGTTACAAGTCCACCCCCCTTAAATAGGTTTCGTCCCCGAAACCTGTTATTCGTCGAACAGACGTGGATAATGCTGTCTCATTTCTTCCTCAGTCTCCACGTTGACTCGGATCCCTTCCTGTGCTTCCACTGTACACGCACAAGAGGAACCACTTTATTCCTTAGCCTCTTTTCTTTACGATCGATGATTGCCACCGGTTGCTTCACATAATTGAGCCTTTCATCTATTTCAATGTCCTCCAGTGGGACAATCATGTCTTCATCAGCTATACACTTTCTCAGATGAGATACATGGAATGTCAGGTGAATCCCACTTAACTCATCTGGCAACTCCAATCTATAGGCCACCTCCCCTACTCGAGCAATGATTCGGAAAGGGCCTATATATCTTGGGCTCAACTTGCCCCGCTTCCTGAATCTGATAATACCCTTCCAAGGTGAGACCTTCAACATAACCCGGTCACCCACCTGGAACTCAATTGGCCTACGTCGCTTATCGGCATACGACTTCTGTCTATCTTTGGCTGCCTTCATGAAGGCTTTAATCTTTTCAAGCTTCTCTGTCGTAGCCTCGATTACCTCGACGCTCCCCAATTCCTTCTGACCAATATCACCCCAACAAACGGGTGTTCTGCATCTCCTACCGTATAGCATCTCATATGGTGGCATACCAATACTGGCATGATAGCTGTTGTTGTATGAGAATTCGGCTAACGGTAAGTGGTCATCCCAACTTCCACCAAAATCGATCCACATGCCCGGAGCATGTCTTCCAGTGTCTGAATGGTCCTTTCTGACTGACCATCAGTCTGGGGATGATAAGCCGTGCTAATATGTAACCTCGTCCCCATAGCGTCGTGGAATTTCTTCCAAAATTTAGATGTAAATCGAGTGTCACGATCAGACACATAGACACCGGCACACCATGACGAGCTACAATTTCCTTGATGAACAGATCAGCCAATCTCTCAGATGAATACATCTCGCGGATCGGTAGAAAATGAGCGCTCTTCGTCAGACGATCAACTATCACCCATATGGCATCATACCCCTTCGGGGTACGCGGCAGCTTCGTAATGAAATCCATGGTGATGTGCTCCCACTTCCATTCCGGTATATCCAAAGGTTGGATCTTCCCATACGGCTTTTGATGCTCTGCCTTCACCTGTAAGCAAGTAAGGCACTTACTCACATACTCCACCACGTCACGCTTCATACCCGGCCACCAATAATCTTTCTTCATGTCATGGTACATTTTCGTGGCACCAGGGTGAATGGAGTATCGAGTCTTGTGAGCTTCATCCATTATCTTCACCCGTAGATCCCCAAAACGAGGAATCCACACACGACCGAATCGAGTTCTAACACCGAGTGTGTTTTCACCCATTCCCCAACCAGACCTCTCATTCTTTCCGAGTTAAGGCGGTCTTCTTTCAATGCCTCATCTTGAAACTCCTTAACTTGCTTCATCACATCAGAGGTCATGATTAATTGATAAGCTTTCACCCGAATCGGTTCGGGCCTTTCCTTTCGGCTAAGGGCGTCAGCCACTACATTGGCCTTGCCCGGATGGTAGTGGATCTCGCAATCATAATCTTTTATAAGTTCCAACCATCTCCTCTGCCTCATGTTCAGATCCTTTTGCTCGAAGAAGTACTAATAATAAGGAACAATCATAAGTAATGATATCATGCATGAAACATCACATTAATAATAATAGCAATAATAATAATAAGGAACAATCATAAGTAATGATATCATGCATGAAACATCATCATTAATAAGCCCTTAGTCAACCTCGATCAAAACCCTAAAGCACAGACTCCCAGAAAATTTTGTAAAAATTTCTAAGTGCTTAGGCGCATGGGAACTATTTGGGCGCATGACCCTGTTCGGGCGTTTCATCACTATGTAGGCGCATCAGCCAACACTTAAGCATTTTCACTTTAGGCGAATGAACTATTCAGGCGCATGGTGGGCACTATTTGTGCGTATGATCACTTAGACGCATGAGTAATTCGGACGCATGGACACTTAGGCGCATGAACCACTTGGGCGCATGGCCCTACACTTAGTCGTCCGACTAACATTTCTAGGCGCATGGGCCACTGTTCAGGCGCATGGGCTACTGTTCAGGCGCATGGGCTGTACTTGATCATTTCTAAGGTAATCTTAGGCGCATGGGCTACTGTTCAAGCACATGGATTACACTTAATTCTTTCTAAGGCATTTTCAGGCGCATGAGCCTTATCTAGGCGCATGGACCTTCTATTCAACATGTTTCCAGTATGTTTTCAACCCAAATCATCAAATCCATCTGTTCTAAGCTTAATGTGGCTATTCTAAACATGAATAACATATAAGCATTCAAGAATCACATTCATTCATGCACAATACATACGGGCATACATACTCAAACATTTGAAAATCATTTAAATACATTTTCAGCCCCAAAGATGTTTGAAAACAAGTAAAAACCGGGGTCTAGAATTCACCTGGTGCAACTTGGGTGTTCTTCCTTTTTACCCGCTTGCTATGAGTTCAAAACACCTAGAAACAACATCAAAAAACACACACACCCGAGCACAAACACAACCCATAAGCACATAATCACATAACTGGGATAAAACCCGTCATAAACATGTAAAAACCACGAATTCTTACCTTGAATTCGTTCACTTCTTCTTCTTCTTTCACTAGCCGAGAGTTCTCTTCTCTCTCTCTCTCTCTCTAGAACCAAAGATATGTTGATGTGAAGTGAGGCTGGGCGGCCATGCCCACCTTTACACCAACTTTTCAAAGATTTTTGTCCTTTTTACACTTTTAGTCCCTCCACTTGGACTGAATTGCCTTTCTTTCTTTTATTCTTATTTCTTGTCTTTTAAAAATAACCGGGTGTTACATATCTGTCACACCTCGACCGACGGCGGAATCATCGGGATGGACGAATGGGAGACGATTGCTCATAGCACATGGAACTAATTAAGTTGAAATAATATTAAATATCATTATTCATTAAACATTATAAGACAAATAAGTAATTACAAAACAATCAAAATACATCCAATAACATAGGACTTTCAATTTAAACTAGGTCCAAGTCCTATATGAGCACGAAGAGAAATCCACAAGAAGTAAACCTGAAACATGATAAAAATAAAAGTCAACTAAAAAGTTGGTGAGTTTCCAAGGTTTTCATATATAATATAACAAGGTTACAAGTAGCAATTCATGTCATAGGTTATAAGTTAGTTAGGTTATAGAACACATATCGTTACAATCAAACCTCGACTTGATTACAAATATATAAGATTGGCTAAGTGTATTTGGTTACCATGATGAACAAGCATACATCATCAGGAGTCGGCAATACATCGACTTTAGCACCAAATAGGCTTGTCAGGCCCAAAGATCTAAGACGTCGCCAGGCTAGCAATAGTTAATGATTGCAAACAAACTATGTATCTCATATAATCACTTACAACACACAAATAACCATGAAAAAAATATAAAGATGAATTGCTAGTGCTTTACAAGTCTCAAACATTTATAAGTGTATTATGTATAAGTATCATGTTTCACCCCAAAATAGTGTGAAAATTGTAAAAAGGGGCAAAGAAACTCACTTGGCAAATAAGTATAAGAATGATGATAAGAGATTAAATGATTCTCCAACGATTTCTTTTACAAGTTACCTAAATGTATTGATTCCAAGATTAAGTTCAATAATAAGATGAATGAGTAAACGTGAATTAGGATTTCAATTAAAATTAGGGGTTTAAATAATTAAATAGAATAATAGATCGATTATGTTTTGGTTCAATAAAGATAAAATCAATCAATTAAGATTGAGAGTGATAAAGAATGATTCACTAATTTAATTTATTGACTTAATAAAGATTAAATATAATCTGTGAAAAGAAATAATTAATTTAATAACTAATTATTTAAAATTTGATGAAGAGAATTAATTAAATACTTATTTAAATGACTTTAAAAATGTTTAAAATCATATTATAAAGTTTTGAACTTTTAAATGTTTTAACATAAAGGTCTTATAATATAAAACTTTTACAATAAAAAAAATATAATAGCACATTATATTATATTATAAGTTTCAAGAATTTAAACAAAATTTTAAGGAATAACTTTATTAATTAATTATATACAACATGGTTAAAAGAATAGATTAATATTAAATAATTATACCATACTTTTTGAATAATTAGTTATTTAACATGTATTTTTATAATGTTTTAAAATAATCAAAATTTGAACCAGAAAAGATTTTTTTGCAATTAAATCACATAAAAGAAGTAATAATATTTTATAACCTTTGTTATTCTAAAAATAATTAAATTTAACATCATAAGTTTGCTTTTAAACCTTAAAAATTAAGTTAATAGTTAATTAAAATAATTAATTAAATAGTCAATTATTTAAATAGATATAACATAACTTATTTGAGTTAAAGAAAACCATTATAAGGTAATAAAAGACAAACTTTTAAATAACTATTGCCATAGTTTTATAATTTTAAACTATAAAATTAAAATTTTAATTTGTTTAAAATTTAAGAAAATAAATTAATAGCTTCTGGAATAAATTTAATTAACAATAACAAATTTATTTTGATTAATTAATATATTAAGAATTTATGTAATTTAAAATGATTAAAAAAACTAATTTTAAAATAACCTGCGGGTGCCCGGGTTCGAACCTGGGACCCTATGTGTGGAGTTCCTGTAAGTTACCGTTAGGCTATAAGCCCCATGTCCGTAAAAAGCTCAGTTTTAAAGTTTAAAAACATTAAATACAAAAGCCCCCAATTTCATAAGAACCCTAGAATCGATTTGATTCCATTGAACATCAAATTGATATTGTTATGAAATCAATCATAGGGCTTTGATTGCCCATGTGAAACCGAGTATAATTGTACAATTAACTTACTTGATTACGCTCGAATTGATGCTCTTGGGTTATAGAACGAATCGCACTAAGAGGAGAACCTGATCGAGATGGTGATGATAATGTTGGTTCAATTGACCAACTGAAAAGTTTCTATTGGTGATAATGATCAAAAGCCATGTACCAATTTGTTTTAAAGTGTCCTGAAGAGGTGTTCGAGACGAGTTTGTTCGGGTGCTTTGAGTACAATTTGATTATAGTTACATGATGTTAACAGCAATGGTTGATATGCTTGAATTCGTAATCATCTCATGAGCGGTTTTATTCAATAAATTCGATTAATTGTGTTAGTGATTGAGGCATAACTGTTTGAAACTTGAATGTGATGTTCGGTTTCGATTGCAAGCTTTAAACCAGTAAATCAATCGATTCGAAACAAGTACTAGGTTCGAAACCGATTCAAGGGAGTTATAGTGTTGATTAATTGCATAAAAGTCGAGTGTGATAGGTGTTTGGTGGTCGCCGGCGACAATGGCCGGAGGTTGAGGAGTTTGACGGGGATGGGGGCGGTTTGGGTTGGTTTTTGATGAAAATTACCCTTTGGTCCCTGATGTTTTAAGTATTTTTTATTTTAGATGAAAATTACCCTTTGGTCCCTGATGTTTTAAGGATTTATTATTTTATGTATAACACTTTTATTTCAAGTATTTAAAATTACAAATTAAACCCTAAACTTTATAAAATCCATTTAAATAATAAACCAAATTAATAATTTGTTAAACTTTATAACATTTATAAAACTTTTAATCTTTTTAATTATTTATTTTTACTTAATAATTTAAATTCATGATTACTAAGAAAGATTTATAAGTTATTAAAATTTCATTTTATGACTTATAAATTAAAATGAGACTTTTCCATTTAATTATTTATTGTACAATGATTTTATAACCTTATGAAAAGAACTATTTATAATCCATAGATTATTACAAGTTGTTTTAAATAATTAAAAAATAATAATTCACAATAAATGTTGTATTTAATCCATAAAACCATTAAAATAATTTAATAATGGAAATTCAAATTGAGTTCGGGTTTTGGGTTTTAACTCAAAAAATTACGGATGTTACACTGTTCAACTGTTTTCTCGAACGTACAGTTAATAATAGCTTTTATTAGCATAAGCCTGATACCTCGCAACGTATTATTGAAGCTTTCTGAAATGTTCGTCGCCAGGTTACCCCATCGACGATGATTTTTATCATGTAGAAGCGCCCATTTACTCTCTTTAATAGCTTTTAAATATTTCCATGCTTCTGGATTGACGCTTGTCATTTGACTTATACAGTAGTTATAAATTCTTTGTTGGGTGGTGCTTCCGATAGACCAACATAGTCTTTTTAAGCTAGAAACATTGAACTTTTGCATGAGGTTACTTCGAACATGTCGGAGACAAAATTGATGCACACCATTATTTTTTCACTCTTCAAGAGTATTCATTGCACGAATAATTCCTTTGCGCCTATCGGAAATAACACATAACTTTTTTCTCAAACCAATAGAATTATGGTGAACTGCAATGTGTGACCAGAATTGTTGGAAAAACCAACTCCAACTTTCTACCGTCTCTTCGTCTACAATTGCATAAGCTATCGGCATTACGTAGTTGTTTGCATTTTTTGCAACTGCAATTAACATTTTATCACGGTAAGAACCTTTCAAGAAAGTACCATCAACAGATATCACAGGCTGACACTAGTTGAACGCCTTAATTATTGGACCGAATGCCCAAAACACATATTTAAATGTGTAATAAGCAGATGTACCGGTCGGATGATGTAACCATTCCACGATAACATGGTTCTTCTCTTGTAATGCGTTGATGTACGTAGGTAATTCCTCAAAATTAGTAATCCCGGCTACCATAAATATTCTCAATAGCAGCTTTTCTAGCTCGCCAGGCTTTATTATATAAAACATCAACATTCAACGTGTCTTTCAAATGCGCTTGAATTGCTTGATGGAAAAGCAACATCTTGACGAATAAAATGGATGATACGGGTAACAATATCTCTGCATTTGAAACTTCTATTGTTGTTACCAACAATAGTACCAAAGCAGTTATGGGAATTCACCTATCTTGAAATTCTCCACATGTGATGATCATGGTTCTTGGAAGCATAAACATACACCGGCCACCACCCCTGCTCACTATCACCATCATAACTACTATTGTATGATTCATATGTATGATTCACTTATTACTAAAGACAACCAAACATGATTTATTCTCTCATCCATTCATTCTCTCATTTATTCCATTTTTTCGTTCGTTCCATTACCATACTATTATTGTAAAAAGAGATGTTCGTTCGTTCCATTACCACGTACTATTATTGTAAAAAAAGATGTCCACGTATATGTCGTAGACAATATGGATGATGGCAAGCCACCTCGATTCATCAAAATTGAAATCCATATATAATAGTTGTATAAAATTGTATGGAAAATTAAAACTGCCATGCGAAGAGATTGTAGAAAAAAAACAAACTATTAGTTGGTTTCGACATAGGCTTCTTGAAGGAGCGATAACTAAAGAATTAAATTTTGTTATTTGTTTTCACCTTTCATTTGGAAATATGTGTGAACAAAACATTTTCTCACCTTCTCGATGGGTTTGTATTAATAAAGGTAAACTTTTGAGTTTAAAACTGAAGTGTGTCACATAAGTATCTTTTTGAATTTGTTGTCGTAACTACGGATAACGTAGGTTTTGCATGGTTTTGCTACGAGAGAAGATGAAAAACATGGTTTTGCTAATAATTTAACTAGAAAATAAAATTTAATGGTTATGCGTAGGTGGGAATGCTAATAAGAGAAAGCACTATTTATGGTTTAGAGTAGGGGACGGGTAAAGTTCACCGGTGGTAGATGACACCTAGAGAGGGAGAGAGTATAGACATTACATTGATACTTTGTGGTTTGTGAAAATTTATCTTAAAGACAATTCAATATAATACAATCTCCTAATCATGAAATAGTTAATTACAATGTTCAAATTATGAAAGAGATTTACAATATATATAGTAGAGCAAATCAAATCACAATTTTATTTCTTCTCACGTGATCCCAAATATTGAAAGTAGAGTTTTACAAAACCTATTTTGCTTTACTTAGATCACCTAAAAGTATTGTATCTAATCTTTCAACGAAGATACATATTTCATACTTGAGAACAACTAGTGCGGTTCTAGGAGTTCTTATGTCCATTAGTTGATCTAGAGACCTCAAATTGTGAGGCCATGTTGAACCTTTAAATTCTTGGTGTGGATACATATCGTGACATGCACTTGTTCCTTTTCATTCACTTTACCAACTAACCTCGAGTATGTTTCAAAAGGCATGTGAGTCTTTTCTCCTACATACATTCCCCCAGCTAGCTAGGGAGTCTTTCATTCTGCTTCATGCTTGAGCACTTTTCTCCGCGGCTTGTAAAGCTTTCCGCTAATTAGCAGTAGGTATTACTTGTAGTAGATGTTGATACCTAGTTCGTACTAACAACCATTTACCATTGACATCATGTTAACAACATAAACAAATAGTTACTAATATTAAGTATAAACTACCTCTAGACCAATTTCCATGCAGTTTTGCAACAAAAATGAAAATCTAAAGCAATCTCTAGTGGTGGTTTAGTGTCATTAAATAGAAAGAGTGAAGCCCGCTCTACCCTTTAGACTACACTTTCGGCTTTTCTACCAATCCCCCCACCAAGGGGGTGCCGCCTTTTTAGAACTTTTGCTAAATGGGTGTTGCCCCCTTACTTCAGGCTCTTTAAAGCATGAATTATGAATGGTGAAGAACGGGTATGTACTCCATATATCCTAACTTGTATAAATCTTTATTTTTTCCGTTTGACCTTGAGTGAATTTTCAATTACCCATGATGGCCTGATGACACTAAAATCACCGACATTAGTGACATAGTGCAATGTAATCTTGGTTCATATAAACTAATCGATCATAATAGAATACAAACTCATGCATTAACAAAAAAATTAAAGATTGAATTTCCATTTTGGTATATATTCTACGGTCCAAATATTCATCTATCGGGGTGTATCAAAGGTTTGAGCTATTGTTATTCATTTGAATACATGAAGATACATAAGTTCAACACACTCATATATTTCAGTTTATACTAATGTTGTGACCCTATCCTTGATGAGCATATAGAAGCCAAGTGCAAGCTTCTTGAAGTGGTTAAAATTGATTTACATATAAGTAGTTTTTTAATATTGCATCTACATATGAAAATTTTCAAAAGTACCATTAATCAGCAAGACTTTACCATCATCATGTTACGACTTTTAACACATATCTTGACATGATACAAAACATTATCCTAACATTTATATGTAAGACTTTCACATTGAGTTCTACTTGTAACGTTACATTGGAAGGAAATTAGGTATCTAATCATTTTATATCTTAGGTGCACCTTAATCCCATCGTCACACTCAAAGGTGCACTCGATATCTTTCTAATTCTTTGGTTAGATAATTGCCTAGATTATGATTTGTAGGAATATATTCAATGGATATAACACTATGCATGATATTTTGTGAATCAGTCTATACCTAACACCTAAGTCTCTAGATTTACAATTATATAAGATGGGATGTGTTTGTGTTGTAAGTATACCAAGCTCATCAATACAAACACATATCAACAAGTGCATCCAACTTATCGATATTATAGGATTAGTAAAAGCCAAGTATCATTGCCAAGACACGCAGTGCATTGCTTCATTAAAAATATTTACTCACATTTGGTCTAGTTGTATAAATTGTGTTTATAGAAAGTAATTAATAGAATAATTGAAAAAAAATCAATGGATAAAACAATGTATTATCTAGGTTTCAATTTAATCCCCTTAACCTAATAAATGATTACCATGACTAAACTGGTATGGTGGTGTCGTCTTAGCTAGGCTAGCTACAACTAGATTATAACCTATACTTGTAAAACCATAAGCCACTCGGACCTTATGACCTACTATAGTTAAAACGAATGACCTTTCATTTGAAGTACGAAAATATAACTGACATAATAGAGACTAGTATGACTTATTTAATAGGTAAACACTTTGAAAATACTTGGGACTGTGATTTAGAAATTCTTGCACAAAAATTGAAAGGTTAATCACTTGATAAATCTTTCTAATTCATTAGTAGTGTCTAAGAAAATCATAATTGATTAATAAACCCTTTTATACAAATTACTAACCAGATTCTAGTACATTTGAATCACCAATTAGGAATTTTGAATTGTCTGGCTTTTGCTAGAGTTATAGTGTGGTGTTCCTAAAAGACTATATAGTTAGCTTTATACATAGTAATCATAGATATAAAATTGAAAATTTTGTTAACATAGTAGCAGAAAATTACTCAACACTATGTAACAAAACTCAAAACACAAACACACACACAAAACTCTCGAATGCACATATCTAAAGCAATATGATCATATTAAACTTTTTCATTCTGGACTTTCAAATCTCTTAAAACTTTCGAGAAATACTTAAAATCACCTAAAGGTTTGAGTGAGACTAGGGTTTGAGAGAAAATAAAAGTTATTTTGAAAATGAGGTGAGTTGAGGTTATAAATCTGTTCATATCTTAAGCAATATGACCATTTTAAAATTTAGAAATGAACTATTTGAAGTTTGAGAGTTTTATTTAAATTTGATTACTTTGGTGCTTACTTTTATGAACCAATGAAATACCTATGATTTGATACATAAAAAACTCAGAAGTATTTTTCTTCTTTAACTTTTTCAAATCTTGAATTTTCTTTACAAAAACACTAAAATTCATGTGGTAACTATATTATTCAAATAAAACACAAATAAATGTCTAAATTATAACTTTTATAGCAAAAATGACTTAAATGCAATATGTACCATAACATATATAATATTAACAAATCAATGGTAATATATGTTGAATAATATTATGCATACTATTATACGTAATAGTGGTGAGAATTTATATTGACACATGTACCCTCGTCCTGTGTTATGTCTTCATGACGTCTTAATTAAGTACACTAACACACTTAAATACTTTGTATATATATAATGAATCTTAACGATCAATCTTCTATTCAATGGTTGAGAGACTAAATTGTAGAAAAAAGTTGTTAAAGGGTATTCTAGGCTTGACCATTTTAGCTAATTTTTTTCAATATCTCACTTTTTTAGATGTTAAAAACTTTTATATACGGCATCATTTTTATGATTATTACATTATAAAAATGAGTGAATTTATACTTAAAATGAGTATAATATCATTATATAAAATTTTTAAACAATACTTATTTTTTGCGTTTTTTAGTTCATATAATTCATGCTTGTAATTGTGTGTTGGTAGTGCAGTTTATTATATTTTTTCATTTGCTATTGTGTTTTTCTAAACACTGTTGTGTTATTGTTAGAAGATAAATTTTGAAAATCATAATGATAAAATAACAATGTTGTGTATTTGTAGTATGTAAAACACAATGATAAAAACAACTAATAATGTAATACATAAAAAATCACAAAATAACACAAACGATATAAACATAAAACACAATATATAATGTTTTATTATATTTTTTCTAGTTATCGTTATGTATTTCTAAATACTGTAAGTTTTGAAAAGTATATTAGTGCAATAACATCATTGTTTACTTTTAATTGCAAATTATAATAATAAAATATAACAAATTAATATAATATATAAAAAACAATGACAAAAATAACACATAATAATCTACTAGTAAAATATAATAATGAATATATATAGAAAATGATGAAAAATATTTAACACGATAACTTAATATTTGATCTAATGACCTGACGTATTCGACAAAATGACTTGACATATTTTACACAATAATCAAACTATTATTTTTTTAAAACAACAGATGACAAATGTTAAACTCATAATCTTTCTTAATCTACCTATATATATATACGTATACATATATATGTATACGTATACATATATATATGTATACGTATACGTATACATACGTATATACGTGTATATACGTATATACGTGTGTATATACGTATATACGTGTGTATATACGTATATACGTGTGCATATACGTATATACGTGTGCATATACGTATATACGTGTGCATATACGTATATACGTGTGCATATACGTATATACGTGTGCATATACGTATATACGTGTGTATATACGTGTATACGTGTGTATATACGTGTATACGTGTGTATATACGTGTATACGTGTGTATATACGTGTATATATACGTATATATATATATATATATATATTATATATATATATATATATATTGTATATGTAGTTCAAAGGGTGGACCCTTTATCAATTGCCTGAATGATCCTTGACTTTGACTTGATGACTCGTATAAGAAACCGAAGATATCCTTTCATATTATAAAGACCTATGTTTTGAAATTTATTATAATGTTATACACTTGTACGTCAGTACGTGCTTATTGCATATTTGAACTTAAATTTTATATATTTATATGTTATTATAAATTATAAATAATACCTATTTTCCACCACATAACTGTTAGGTGTGATGATGTGATTTTCGTAACAAACGTGGCTTATAAATAACGTCCATGCGTCTATTGTTACTGAACTGGTAGCAAAAGGAATCTTATTCATTCTTTCCTTCTTAAATAAATTATATAACTTATTCTCATCTTAAAGTAATCATATTATGTATGTCCTCATATTAGAAAATTGTATTACTTTAAAGTTATAAACATGTATATATTCTTGAATCTTTTAAATATAGAAAAAGCTTAATTACAATAAAGAAAACTTTAACATCTTTAAATAATTTTAATTTCTATATCTAATTAAACTTATTATATGATGAACAATGTTTTCATTGGAGTAACAACAAATTAAAAAGAATCTTCCTCAAATCAGAAACCAAAGAAGGATTCACTTCTCGCGTTCACATTTACGTGCCTGTCCTTTATATTTAGATATTTGCTAATTAAGTAAATAGTAATTCTATTAACGGTTATCTTTTAATACTATTGTATTCTTGATTTAGTAACCCGTGTATTACACGGGTCGAATAAATAAAATATTAATAAAACAAAATTTTATTAATTATAAAATGATATTTTAAAATATACGATTAAAATTACGTATGAGTAAAAATTATAAGTAATAAATAATTATATCAAATTTTTGTATGAGAAAACCTCTAATATGTACATTAGTTTAAAATTTTAAATAAATAACCTAACGTGACCATAAAAAATAAAATATTGACTAATCTCGTCTCGAGTAATTGTAAATGAAAAAAACGTAAAATATAATGGTGTAAGTAAAAATTGCTTGAAAATTTACTCAAGAAAGAACCTCGTAGAAAGAAGGGTCCATGATGTTTTTTCGTACTAATTATAACATATAATCATGCACATATTTAGTTGAATTTACTATTAAACTTATGCTCATATAATAATACAACTAAACATAGACAATGCAAAAATCAACCAAAAGAATCTTATAATTTTCAAATTAAAAAATAACTACTCTATATTTTAATAGACTTGATTAAAGAGTTATATAGTAATAAAAAATATTGTAATAAAATTGAATCAAAAGTAAACAAAAAAAACGTTATCTAATAAATAAAGAAACCACTTATAAAATAAAATATAATAAAATATTTCTAACGACATAAGAACATGTTTCAAAAATTAGTTAAAAACGTCTTAAATTTTGAAAAATAATGATTTTGTTGATGGTAACAAATAAAAAAAGAAAAATAGATGATAATGAAATAAAAGACAATTGAAAATATTGATATCTAAATTACTGTTTTTATTGTATTTTATTTTAATTTCTAAAACCAATTCTTTGTTTTTACTAATAGAAGTTTCTATAAAAAGACATATAAAATATTATAATTAGTGTGTCTTTAAGTGGTACTATACAATCTTAAAGTCAATATTTATTTTAGAATTATGATTTACGACTTATTTTGTCTCTCAAAAAATAAAAATTTGATAAGAAGATAATTTTAAAAATTAACCACTAAAGTTTATTAAGAGTAAAAGTAATAGATATATGTTATTTACTTTAAAATGAAAGGGTTTTAGTTTATATCCTCTTAATTTTAGAAACAAAATGTGTATTAAAAACTTTAATACAAAAATAGTATATTTAATTCTTTTGGGCGGGAAAAATATTTATAATTAAATGTTAAGTTGACATTGAGCATTAGATGGGTTTACAAAATGACATGTGGCATTAGATGAGTTTACCAAATGACATATGTCAACCATAGTTACTATTTTATTATAATAAGAGGATGATTTTTTAACATATATTAATTTTTAGTTATTAGTTATAACTTTTAAAATATAGTCTTTTTAATTTCAAATATACCCGCGACATACTAATTTTTTTATACACATTCCGGCTTAAGTTTCTTTTTGAAACCAAGTTGAGCGACAATAACATATTTTTAAATTTGTTTTAATAAGATAACATGTTTCTAAATTACTGTTATATTATTTATGGCGTCATTGTTTCTATGTGCGTTTCGATATAAATTTTATTTAAAATCGAGCCTTGGAAACAACGGCTAAAACACATGGGTCAAATATACTGTTATGATGTCACTATTTCACGAGAACTTATGTTTTTTTTATTTACGAATATATGTTTATGAGATCATTCACAACCGGTTCCTTATATTTATGTGTGCGTATTTCTTATATTATATGGATGGTTATAAGTGGTTGTGAGTGAAGTATATAGTAAAGTTACTGTTTAATTTATATTTTGAAGAATCATTGTTCAAAACCATATAATGGTTTTAATATATTTTAAGTGGTTGTAAGTGAATGAGAGAGAAAAAATAATAATGAAGTTAAAAAAAAGAGAGAAAAAATAATAATTTATAATGTAATTATATGAATAAAGATAGAAAATAAATTATGAATACTTTGACGTGCTTAGTTCTACCCATTTTTCACCAGAAGTTTTATACAAAATTAAACCGCTGCAATGCAAGCGCAAAACCTTAATTAAAAATTTTAACTTTCTACATCACGGTGAAGGTTTCTTATATAACATTAAAATTTAACCATTATTTATTTCTTGATCTCAAAACCCACCAATTCACTACTTTCTTGGCTGTGAATCACATCTCAAGATTTGCTCAGATGAAGGGTTGTTTACTTTCATTCAAGAAATACCTTATCTTAAGAAAATCTCAGTAAAATTTTACTTTTTAAAAAACTAATATATATATATATATATATATATATATATATATATATATATATATATATATATATATATATATATATACTTTTTACTGCTACAATCGAGGGTCACTAGAATCACCATAATGTAATGCATGTAATGAAATAAAAGTTTATTGACCATATTAATAATAAAGCAGCATACTTATTCTTCCATAAAAGTTTATCTCTATTTTACGAATTGAGCCTAAAGAAAGATGATACAAATTTATTAATTAACTCGATAGTAATAAGGGTAAAACATGCTCTCTTGGAAACAACCAGAGTTTTTAATCTTTTCTTGGTAAATTTTTTTAAAAAAGTTCAAACTATAACACTTATAATTTTCTACCCATAATCGTCTTAATCTATTGCATAAACTTTTGACAGAAAACAAAACAGAAACATTTCTATAAAGGATTCTTTTTTATAATTAGTTGTTCTTTCTACGAAAATAAATTGCGCTGTAATTTTTTTTATATAATAAACGTTTTGTCATACTTCAGGAAACACTGAATCGAGTCAATCAACACACAAATATATTTATAAAATATAATCGTAATTTCAGTCATCAAAACTGTTTGCCAAATGGCAATCTTACATTGTTAATAGATTTCTTGTACATTACTTTTGTACACATGCATGTTGTACATCGTACACACATCAACACATACAATTAGCAAATGTGTAAATTGTACATGACTACTTTCCCCTCAAGGAAACCTTAGTGACGAGGATAATTTCATGTCGCTAAATATTACCATAAATAACACATGTCATGTGCTCATAATCTCCCAACAAGCCAAATTGTTTTTCATCGACGACCAAGATATTCTTACCGGCCAACAATCGGAAAAATGGAAGTTTGTGGCTTAAAACCAGTACACGTGTAGTTTAATTGGTTTTATATAATTTAATTAAGACATGTTTGGTTTATTTTAATTATTGTATTAATGTTATTATAATCTTATATTGTTGATATCCCTACGGTACTAACAAAACATGAAACACCTTACAGCATTGGGAAGAGTATTTTTATTTCAACAATGGTAAAAAAAATCATACACAGAGAACAAATGAATTTAAAAAATAATACATATTCTGAAGAAAATATTGACATATTTTTAAACTAAAAATCAAATTTTAATTTTAAATTAGAACAAAAGAATGATAAAGTTAATACATAGAACAACTAAATTTTAATTTTATTTACAGGGAAATAAATTTTTTGTTTAATAAGTATTATCAAATCGTTAAAAACAAATAATTCACTCGAAGAACTAAACTTAAATGACGTAATAAATGCTCTTATTAATGATATACTTGCTTTTAAGGTCAAAACAAAATTAATTAGAAGCATCGACGTACGTGAAAAAACTATCATGTATCATCTTCTATTGTGTATTGTTAACGTAGGGTGCGTTTTTGCTACTTAAATTCAACTATTTTTGTTTCCTCCTTGCTACGTGGCGGGAGTCGGTTAATTTTTCTTAAACACAATGTTGCATTACTTTGATTGTTATTTGGCTGGCTTGTCGGAAGCATAAAAGTGAAGTCTTATAACGAAAGTATAAAATAGTAAACTTTAGTGGTCAGACTCGAAAAATACATTGTGGGAGGTGATGTAAGTGGCTTGGAACGATGTTTATCATGATTAAATAGTTAACTTTAATGTGTTTAATAAGCTCATATATAAGTATTGTGTTGAATAAGTTAACTACGATGATTTGGTGTTTTGAAGATTAAAGGCGATGATTTTACGTGATTTGAAGAATGTATATGGTTGATAAATAAAGATCATGATAGATGAGGTGATAAAGGATTCAATTATGAGAACGTGTCCGCAAACGGGGAGGAAAACGGAGTTCGAACGAAGAAGTTACGAAGAAAACAAGAATCTGACAAAGCTGATTGGCCATGACCTACGGCGGAAACATGACTTACGATGCATCAGTTCAAAACTAAACAGAATGGCCCTAACCTGACTTACGGAAAAAAGCTGACCTACGGTACATGACGCGTTGAAATCACTTATAAGTCGCAAAATTAGGGTTAAGGGGGACTTTTTCACTCTAAGCCGCCCCCAAGGTTCCCGAACGACCCCAATCGATCCAGGAGGCTTCCGGAGGTGATTTCAAGATCTCAATATCTCATTTTTATCATTCGGTTTGAATCTTTAATGTTAGATACCATGTTTACTTTCGATTTTGAGTTGTTTTTCGTTTCCATGTCCGGCTAATCCACCCGTGATCTTCTCCGGGTGGTAAGATTTATACTATGACTTGTTCTTGATTGTTTTTTTAATCTTAATGTTTGAATACGGTGAATTAAACTGAGTAACATTATTAATCGTTTTGAGATTCTAAAATACGTGTTTTATCTTCAATCCAATTGTTTTGTTCTTGAATGTTTTAGATTTCTTTTCATCTGTAAACGTCAATTGTGGATGGGATTGGGGTAAAACAAATGTAGGGTATGATTCGGATAAGTACATAGACACTTTTTCATTCAATTCATTATCGTGAAAAGAGTTAATTTGGTTATGTCTATGTGACCCGTTAAACTAAAAGAGCAAGCCTGAGTCATAAACCTGAACCCCGGAGAGGATTACTTTTCTCACCATTAGTTACAATCAATTTTTCTTTTTGATTTAAGTACTTTTTTCAATTTAGTTAAGTTAAAAGTATTTTCAATAACCCTTAGACTTTACGAGTTGAACCACACTTTCCACATATTCCCTGTAGATCGACCCTACTTACCCTAGCTATCTTAGGTGAGTTTGGACCGTTATAAATTACTTTTGATTAGGCTTGACAAACCGATATCAAGAGGCCGGCGTTTTTCACACATGCAACACCGCGTTATTTTGATCGATATTGTTCCGAATTATTAGATATCATAAAAGCAATGTTTAATGGCAATATACTGGTTCACAAACTTCTAAACGTAGTACCCAACAAGTTTCTACAAATTATTGCTTCAATTGTGTAATATTCAGATTAGAAACAATGATCCTTAATGAAACAATTAGGAGACTAAAAGCATATTGATTTATCTGGCCTATGGACGAAAAATGAAATACCTTAGCAATCTTAGGTGAGTTTGGACCGTTATAAATTATTTTGATTAGGCTTGACAAACCGATATCAAAATGGCGCCGTTGCCGAGGAATTAGTGCACAAAGTGTTTCGTTTGATTCTTAGTTTAGTTTGTTTATTTTATTTACTTTCTTTTTCGTTGTTACGCTAGGTGTGCTTGTTGTGTGCAGGTGACAGCTCCGTGCATGCATACCCAGTACGCAAGGAATAAGTCTTCGTTAATTTTTGACCAGAAGTTGAAAAGACCGCTCGAAGAAATCGAGCACAATCCCGTGCAAAAATCCAATCACCAAGTGCAATCAAAGAGTGTAAGATGGAAAACCAACCACCACCACCACTTAACCAAAATCCACCGCTTAATCAACCTCCACCAAACCAACCAAATGATCCATTACCATACCCAAATGTGCACCCACAAGAACAAAACCCAATTTTCCAGAATCCGCAACCTCAAAGACAAAATCAATATCCTCAATCAAGGCAGAATCCATACCAACATGGACCTCCAAGACAGAATCTAAGACAACAAAGGGGAGGTAACAGGTTTGAGGATGAAGAGGATAGATTTGACAGGCTGAGTATCCATACTTGGGATGATGACATAGATGGACGAAGTGATAGGTATGAAGAGGAATATGCTGAAGATGAGGTGCAACACAATGAACCCAATAACAATCCAGGTCGGTATAGACAGAATTAACTACTATGGTAGCAAAGGCAGAATCTGGGCTGAGGTCAAGGTCGAAGGCAAGATTTCCCTCGGGCAAATCAAAACCCGGGGTTTTAACCATATCAAGCTATACTTCAAGGGTTTGATAGCCATTTTCGACCCACCATAACTGGAGCTGCATCACCCATAGTCAGGCCGCAATTGAGAGGGAGGTCATTTGTGTAACACCCGGTTATTTTTCTAAAAGACAAGAAAATTAAGAATAAAAGAAATAAAAGCTATAAGGTCCAAGTGGAGGGACAAAAAGTGTCCAAAAGGACAAACCTTTAGAAAAGTTGGTGATAAAGGTGGCATGGCCTCCCATCACCTTTTCTACACCCAATTTTCGGTCATTTAGAGAGAGAAACAAGGGAAGAAGAGAAGAACTCGGTTTTGAAGAAGTAAGAATTCGTGGTTTTTATGTGTTTATGACGGGTTTTATCCCGGTTATGTGTTTGTATGCTTATGGGTTGTGTTCATGCTCGGGTGTGTGTGTTTTTGGTGTTGTTTCTAGGTGTTTTGAACTCTTTGCAAGCGGGTTAAAAGGAAAAACACCCAAGTTGCACCAGGTGAGTTCTAGACCCCGGTTTTTACATATTTTAAACTATCTTTGGGGGCTGAAAACGTATTAAAATGATTTTACAAAGTTTATGTGATTACCCGTAAATGTGTATGTTGGATGTTAGTTCTGGACGGTTTATAGGCTACTCATGTTTAGAATAGCCACATTATGCTTAGAACAGATGGATTCAATGATTAGGATTGAAAATATCCTAGAAACATGTTTACAGAATGCTCATGCGCCTAGATAAGTGTTCATACGTCTGAAATTGCATTAGAAAGAATTAAGTGCAAGTCATGCGCCTAAACAGTAGCTCATGCGCCCAAAATTCACCTTAGAAATGTTTAAGTTCAGCTCATGCGCCTGATCAGTGGCCCATGCGCCTAGAAATGTTAGTCGGATGACTAAGGGTAGGGCCATGCGCCCCAATAGTGCCCATGCGCCAAGTGTCCCATGCGCCCAAGTGTCCCATGCGCCTAAGTGTTCATGCGTCTGAATAGTACCCATACGCCTAGAATGGGCTGGAATTTACTAAGTGTTCAGACGTCCAGAAGTCCCCATGCTCCTGAAAGTGGCTCATGCACCTAAGTGTTCCCCATACGCCTGAATAGTGTCCATTCGCCCGCATAGTGCCCATGCGCCTAGGACTTAGAATATTTTTCTGATTTTTGGGGAAAATGTGTAAAGTAGGCTTTGACTTGGAAAATTCCCGGGGGCCTATAAGTTGACTTTTAGGGTCATAAATAGTATGATGGGCATGATATGGATGATGATGATGATGATGATGATGTTGCATGATTATACATGATGTATGTTATGTATGTATGATGCCCTGTGATGATGTATGTATGGTATGTTATGTTATGTTATGTTATGTTCCTATGATGATGAATGTTTATCTTTCCATGGCTTTACGCGTTATGTTAATGAATGAACCGAAAGTATTATGTAACATAAAGTGAAAGATAATGAAAGAGGAACATGATGAATGAATGCATGCATTAACAAATGAACAAACGTAAAAGTCTTGCAAACAATGTATGGAGGTCCACACCCAATGAAGGATGTTAGTTCAACTGTGTGCGGGTTAGCTACCCTAGAAGGATGCACACTGGAGTTCAATCCTTGTGATTGACCACACGTATGGGATCCTTGCCGCTTGCCCCAGGTACTAGAGTCAGCTTCGTGCACAATGTTCGGGGTTTATGAAAGACCTTAGGCCCAGTAACCAGCTTCATGCATAATGTTCGGGGTATAGCATATGGCATTGATCCGGAATGAAACGAAAAGATGAACGGTGAATGTACTTGGCTCAGGTACTAGAGTCAGCTTCGTGCACAATGTTCGGGGTATTGTACATGTCACAAGAGTAATGAATGAACGAATGTTAACGAACGTAATGAAAGATAATAATGATGTTATCTGTATGTACGTATGATGTATGATCACGAACGTATGAAACGTATAGTATGGACTCTGTAAAGAAATAACTAACGATTTTATGCATGTTTTATTATAAAACTAGAACTCACTCAGCAACGCTGACTTTTATACGTTTTCAGTTGGCGGGTGAACGTTGCTGAGGATGACACGAGGCGGCTACTTAGCTCTTTTGGATGGCATCTATTTAATTAAGGCTTTTGTTATGTAATACAACGATATAATTTTGTAACCAACAAACGATGAATTATTTTGCAAAAGTTTTAGAATCAAATGAAATGCTATTTGTTTTATGTTTTCCGCTGCGATGTTTTGATGAGTAAATGTAATGTATATGTTTTACGTGCGATGAATCACCAGCTGTAAGCGTCCCAGGAACGGGGCTTACAAGTTGGTATCAGAGCCAAAGTTTAAGTGAAATGAGTAAATTTTCAAAATAAACCTTAACTTAAACTGAAAATGGAACGGAATGGAAATGGGATGCCAATCTGAGTAGCTGCGTGCCATCAGGTATCTTCGTAATGTTAATCGGTTTATGTGTGCATGGTATGTGGTTATGTGTGGAATGTAGATTTAAATACTAATGTAGTCAGGACAGGTAATGCTTGGGGTATGAAGAGTAAAGTAAGTGGCTAATCACAACTGGCCATTGTAATTAGGGACTTACTATACTTGACATAAACTGAGCTGTTCCCTCGAGTGACCGTGTTGGTGTTTGAATCTTTCAGTGTGAGTTAGAGGATGGTCGGTGGTAGATCTTCGAAGGTTTCGTCAGGTGAAGATTGTGGTGGACGTGGTGCTGGACCGCGTGTCACAAGAAGTATGGCTAGGGCTGCTGAAGTAGCACTCAAAGAGCTTGAGATCCATCACCTGGAAGCCGGTGAAGATAGTGCTAGTCTGAGGACGCTGTTGACAGAGACTGTTGTCGAGGGATTTCAACGGCCATGCAGACGATTCGTCCGGGTATAGTGACTGAGGTAATTAAGGCGGTGAAGGAGACGACCGCGATGGAAATGAACAAGGAGGGTAGCAATGACAAGAACTGCAACGGAAAGCGGGTGGAACGTGGGGGTTACACCCCATATAAAAAGGTTGCTAGGACGCATAACCAGTGTTTAGCTTCATCCGGTGCGGGGATAAGGAAGTGTGGCAGATGTGGAAGGGAGCATACCGGTGAGTGCAGGATTGGGATGAATGTATGCTTTAGGTGTGGTAAGCCTGGCCACATCGCTAGAGACTGTAAGAAGCCATGGGACGAGAGTTTTGGCACAATGAGGACGACTGGAATTGCGGGGTCGAACAGGTGTGACAAGTGTGGACGCAGGCACCCCAGGAAATGTAGATTGGGGAGCAATGTCTGTTTCCGATGTGGAAGGACCGGACACGTAGCGAAGAACTGCGGTATGAGGCGGTGCTATTCTTGTGGTGAAGAAGATCACGTGAGCAGGGACTGCAAGAAGCTGAAGGCGGACAACTCTGGGGCGAAGAAGAAGCCGGAGGAAGGATGGCAGAGAGCAGGTGCCAGAGCTTACACCATGACTCGGAGAGGAAGCCAGAGCTGATCCTGATGTTGTGTCAGGTATGTTTCTGGTAAACCAAACTTATGCATCTGTATTGTTTGATTCTGGTGCTAGCAGGAGTTTTATTTCCACTACTTTCTGTGCTAAGTTAGCTGTTAGTAGTAGAAAGGTTAGTGCACCATTCGATGTGGAAACTGCTATCGGCAAGTCCACTAGAATTACTAAGGTGATAGAGGATTGTGCCATAGAACTAGAAGGCCATAGGTTTGCTGCTAGGTTACACGTGATACCCCTAAGTGGATTCGATGTAGTGCTAGGGATGGACTGGTTAGAAACCTATGAAGCAAATATCGTATGTCGCAAGTAGATGATCCGATTGACAGCACCTGACGGGGATAAGGTGATGGTTTATGGCGATCGAGTTGCGATGATCCCAAAAGTGATTTCGATGGCAGTGGCGGGAACGTGCATAAGGCGTGGATGTAGTGCTTACTTGTCCTACGTAAAGGACGTGGACGCGCCAACACCACAACTATTGGATGTACCAATTATGTGCGACTTTCCGGACGTATTCCCGGAAGACTTACCCGGTGTGCCACCAGATCACGAGGTTGAGTTCCAAATTGACTTGATACCCGGTGCTCAACCCGTTGCCAAGGCACCGTACCGGTTGGATCCGACTGAGATGATAGAGTTAATGGAGCAATTGCAAGAACTGCTGGATAAGGGGTTCATTAGACCGAGTATCTCTCCATGGGGTGCTCCGGTATTATTTGTGAAGAAGAAAGACGGTAGTATGAGGATGTGTATTGACTACCGAGAGTTGAGCAAGTTGACGGTAAAGAACCGATATCCCCTACCAAGAATAGACGATCTGTTTGATCAGCTCCAAGGTGCCAGTTGGTTTTCGAGGATAGATCTCCGATCTGTTACCATCAACTAAAAGTGAAGGAGCAGGACATTCCTAAAACAGCTTTTCGCACGCGCTACGGTCACTATGAGTTCCTCGTTATGTCGTTTGGATTGACCAATGCGCCAGCTGCTTTTATGGATTTGATGAATCGAGTGTGTCGGCCAATGTTAGATAAGTCGGTGATTGTGTTCATTGACGATATCCTGATTTATTCGAAGAGTGAGATTGAGTATGCCGGTCATATTCGGGAGGTTCTGGAGACGTTAAGAAGGGAGAAGTTGTATGCAAAATTCTCCAAGTGCGCGTTTTGGCTACGCGAAGTTTAGTTCTTGGGTCATGTGGTGAATCCCGATGGGATTATGGTGGACCCGGCTAAGGTAGAGGCAGTGACGCAATGGAAGTCTCCAAAGACGCCATCCGAGATTAGTAGTTTCTTGGGTTTGGCGGGCTACTATAGGAGATTTATCCAAGACTTCTCTAAGATTGTTTCTCCACTGCCTAAGTTGACCTGGAAGGATGTAAAGTATGTATGGGGTCAGGCTTAGGAGAAGGCGTTCGAGGAGTTGAAGGAGAGGTTGACTCAAGCTCCTGTCTTGTCGTTACCCGATGGAAGCGAAGATTTGGTGGTGTATTCATACGCTTCTTACTCGGGGTTGGGGTGTGTGTTAATGCAAAGAAGAAAGTTATAGCCTACGCATCCCGACAGCTGAAGGTTCATGAGGTCAACTACCCTACTCATGACTTGGAACTAGGGGCCGTGGTCTTTGCACTAAAGATTTGGAGGCACTATCTGTATGGAACAAAGTGCACCATCTTCACCGACCACAAGAGCTTAAAGTACTTCTTTGAGCAGAAGGACCTGAATATGAGGCAGAGGCGATGGTTGGAGCTCATAAAGGATTATGATTGTGAGATCCATTACCATCCGGGAAAAGCTAACGTGGTGGCTGATGCTCTTAGCCGAAAGGAGAGGCCCGAGCCAATTCGGGTGAAAGAATATCAACTAATCATGACCTCTGATGTAATGAAGCAAGTCAAGGAGTTTCAGGATGAGGCATTAAGAGAAGATCATCTAAACCCTGAAAGAATGAGAGGTCTGGTTGGGGAATTGAGTGAAAACACACTTGATGTTAAAACTCGATTTGGACGGGTGTGGATTCCTCGTTTTGGGAATCTACGTGTGAAGATTATGGACGAAGCTCATAATACCCGATACTCTATCCATCCTGGTGCCACAAAGATGTACCAAGACATGAAGAAGGATTATTGGTGGCCGGGTATGAAGCGTGCCGTGGTGGAATATGTGAGCAAATGCCTTACTTGTTTTCAAGTGAAGGCGGGACATCAAAAGCCGTATGGGAAGATCCAACCTTTGGATATACCGAAATGGAAGTGGGAGCACATCACCATGGATTTCATTATGAAGCTGCCACATACTTCGAAAGGATATGATGCCATATGGGTGATTGTTGACCGCTTGATGAAGAGTGCTCACTTCCTACCGATTCACGAGACATATTCATCGGAGAGGTTGGTTGACCTGTTCATCAAGGAGGTTGTAACTCGTCATGGTGTACCGATGTCCATTGTGTCTGATCGTGACACCCGGTTTACGTCTAAATTCTGGAAGAAATTCCACGATGCCATGGGGACGAGGTTACATATTAGCATGGCTTATCATCCCCAAACTGATGGTCAGTCAGAAAGGACCATTCAGACGTTGGAAGACATGCTTCAGGCATGTGTGATTGATTTTGGAGGAAGTTGGGACGACCACTTACCGTTAGCTGAATTCTTGTACAACAATAGTTATCATGCCAACATTGGTATGCCACCATACGAGATGCTATACGGTAGGAGATGTAGAACACCCGTTTGTTGGGGTGACATTGGTCAGAAAGAGTTAGGAAGCGTCGAGGCAATCGAGGCTACGACCGAGAAGCTGGAGAGGATCAAAGCCTTCATGAAGGCAGCTAAAGATAGACAGAAGTCGTATGCCGATAAACCACGCAGACCGATTGAGTTCCAGGTGGGTGACCGGGTCATGTTGAAGGTCTCACCTTGGAAGGGTATAATCCGATTTAGGAAGCGGGGCAAGTTGAGCCCAAGGTATGTAGGCCCTTTCCGAATCATTGCTCGAGTGGGAGAGGTGGCCTATAGATTGGAGTTGCCAGATGAGTTAAGTGGAATTCACCCGACATTCCATGTATCTTATTTGAGAAAGTGTATAGCTGATGAAGACATGATTGTTCCACTGGAGGACATTGAAGTTGATGAAAGGCTCAATTATGTAGAGCAACCAGTGGCAATCATTGATCGTAAAGAGAAAAGACTAAGGAATAAAGTGGTTCCTCTTGTGCGTGTACAGTGGAAGCACAGGAATGGATCTGAGTCTACATGGGAGACTAAGGAGGAGATGAGGCAGCATTATCCTTATATGTTGAGGAATAATAGGTTTCGGGGACGAAACCTATATAAGGGGGGTGAACTTGTAACACACGGTTATTTTTCTAAAAGACAAGAAAATTAAGAATAAAAGAAAGAAAAGCTATAAGGTCCAAGTGGAGGGACCAAAAGTGTCCAAAAGGACAACTTTAAAAAAGTTGGTGATAAAGGTGGCATGGCCGCCCATCACCTTTTCTACACCCAATTTTCGGTCATTTAGAGAGAGAAACAAGGGAAGAAGAGAAGAACTCGGTTTTGAAGAAGTAAGAATTCGTGGTTTTTATGTGTTTATGACGGGTTTTATCCCGGTTATGTGTTTGTATGCTTATGGTTGTGTTCGTGCTCGGGTGTGTGTGTTTTTGGTGTTGTTTCTAGGTGTTTTGAACTCTTTGCAAGCGGGTTAAAAGGAAGAACACCCAAGTTGCACTAGGTGAGTTCTAGACCCCGGTTTTTACATATTTTAAACTATCTTTGGGGCTGAAAACGTATTAAAATGATTTTACAAAGTTTATGTGATTACCCGTATGTAAAATGTGTATGTTGGATGTTAGTTCTGGACGGTTTATAGGCTACTCATGTTTAGAATAGTCACATTATGCTTAGAACAAATGGATTCGATGATTAGGATTGAAAATATCCTAGAAACATGTTTACAGAATGCTCATGCGCCTAGATAAGTGTTCATATGTTTGAAATTGCCTTAGAAAGAAATAAGTGTAAGTCATGCACCTAAACAGTAGTTCATGCGCCCAAAATTCACCTTAGAAATGTTTAAGTTTAGCTCATGCGCCTGAACAGTGGCCCATGCGCCTAGAAATGTTAGTCGGATGACTAAGGGTAGGGCCATGCGCCCCAATAGTGCCCATGCACCCAAGTGGCCCATGCGCCTAAGTGTTCATGCGTCTGAATAGTACCCATGCGCCTAGAATGAGCTGGAATTTACTAAGTGTTCAGACGTCCAGAAGTCCCCATGCGCCTGAAAGTGGCCCATGTGCCTAAGTGTTCCCCATGCGCCTGAATAATGTCCATGTGACCGCATAGTGCCCATGAGCCTAGGACTTAGAATATTTTTCTGATTTTTGGGGAAAATGTGTAAAGTAGGCTTTGACTTGGAAAATTCTTGACGGACTATAAGTTGACTTTTGGGGTCATAAATAGTATGATGGGCATGTTATGGATGATGATGATGATGTTGCATGATTATGCATGATGTATGTTATGTATGTATGATGCCCTGTGATGATGTATGTATGGTATGTTATGTTATGTTCCTATGATGATGAATGTTTATCTTTCCATGGCTTTACAAGTTATGTTAATGAATGAACCGAAAGTATTATGTAACGTAAAGTGAAAGATAATGAAAGAGGAACATGATGAATGAATGCATGCATTAACGAATGAACGAACGTAAAAAGTCTTGCAAGCAAATGTATGGAGGTCCATACCCAATGAAGGGTGTTAGCTCAACTGTGTGCGGGTTAGTTACCCCAGAAGGATGCACACTGGGGTCCAATCCTTGTGATTGACCACACGTATGGGATCCTTGCCGCTTGCCCCAAGTACTGGAGTCAGCTTCCTGCACAATGTTCGGGGTCTATGAAAGACCTCAGGCCCAGTAACTGGCTTCGTGGATAATGTTCGGGGTATAGCATATGGCATTGATCCAGAATGAAACGAAAAGATGAACGGTGAATGTACTTGCCTCAGGTACTGGATTCAGCTTCGTGCACAATATTCGGGGTCTATGATAGACCTCAGGCCCAGTAACCAGCTTCGTGCACAATGTCACAAGATGTAATGAATGAACGAAGGTTAACAAACGTAATGAAAGATAATAATGATGTTATCTGTATGTACGTATGATGTATGATCACGAACGTATAGTATGGACTCTGTAAAGAAATAAATAACGATTTTATGTATGTTTTATTATAAAACTAGAACTCACTCAGCAACGCTGACTTTTATACATTTTCAGTTGGCAGGTAAACGTTGCTGAGGATGGCACGAGGTGGCTACTCAGCTATTTTGGATGGCCTCTATTTAATTAAGGCTTTTGTGATGTAATACAACGATATAATTTTGTAACCAACAAACGATGCATTATTTTGCAAAAGTTTTAGAATCAAATGAAATCCCATTTGTTTTATGTTTTCCACTGCGATGTTTTGATGAGTAAATGTAATGTATATGTTTTACGTGCGATGAATCACCTGATATAAGCGCCCGGGAACGGGGCCTTACAGTTTGAGATTAGATCCAACAGTTTGGCTATTCTTCCAGAGTTTCATGGAGTATCCAAGGAAGAACCTTATCTGCACCTTAATGAGTTTAGTGCCATCTGTGAGACCATTGAGGCACAGGGTTTCACACCAGAGGAAGTGATGTTGGCTCTATTCCAGTTTACATTGAAAGGAAATACGAAAAAGTGGTTCCATTCACTACCTGCTGCCACATTTACACTTGGGAGCAAATGCAGCAGACGTTCTTAGAGAAATATTATACACCACAGAAGACAAGTGAGGCCAAGACTGCCATTCGTACCTTCAGTCAACAACAAGATGAGCCATTTCATGAGGCTTGGACAAGGTTCAAGGAGTTATTGAGAACCTGTCCACATCATAACATTCCCCAATAGGAATTGATTTCTTCCTTTTATGATGGGTTATCTGCTGAAGATGTGAGAGATGTGAATTCAACAAGTGCAGGAACTTTCATGACTAATACTGAGGATGATGACTGGGAGCTACTGGAACGGATGAGTATACATTCAAAAAGACAAGCTCAGTCTCATAGGAGATCAAGGAATGTGGTTGATGATGTGGATAGAATAGCTTCTAGGTTAGGTCAGCCAGCAGGTAAGGCTACAGTAAAGGCTACAAGTTCTTTTGCTATATGCCAGGGATGTGGTGAAGCTGGACACACTGCTAGAGATTGTCCAGAGGTTGATGAGGGGTTGGAAGAAGTGATTTATGTACAGGGTGATAGGCGACCATACAACCACAACACCAATAATAACACTTATCACCCCGGTTTGAGGAATCACCCAAACCTCAGATATGGTAATCCAGATAACCAATTAAACCCAAACTTTCAAGGTAATTCATATCAGCAATATCAAAACAAGTCAATGGGTCAAAGTGGTCAATACAATCAGGAGAATTATAACAAGGGTGGTCAGAGGAACTACCAAAATAATCAAGACCAGGGTGGATCGGGAGGAAATGCAGAGCCATCAAATAGGGAACTTCTGGAATTTATGAAAGAGATAAAGAAATCTAATGAGGTTCGAGACAAGAGTCATGAGGCTTTGACCAAGCAAGTTGGACAACTAGCAGAAGAAGTGGCAGCTCTTAGGAAAGATCTGGGGAAGCTACCAAGTGATACGATCATGAATCCACAACATCAAGGGACAAACATATAGAACATGAAAAACGTCCACATTAATTCGGTCAGTATCCTTCCTAATTCTAAAATCTTCACTAACGACTTTATTTCTTTTTCAAATCAAGTTGTAGGTAAGGAAAATGAAGTCCATACGGCAAAAGAGAATGACCCAGGAGCACCTGTCATTCCAATTGAAGTACGGGAGTTCAAGATAAAAAAGCCCCTCTTGGATTATGGGGCAAGTGTTAGTATCTTGCTTGGTGCGTTATATGATCAATATGAGTTTGGCCCTTTACAGGAGGCTGACACCACCATGGTGTTAGCTTACATTACTTGCAAACGTCCTCGGGGGATGGTAAAAGATGTGATGATCAACTTGGGAGATTTCCACTACCCGGTGGACTTTATGATGCTTGACTATGCACCAGTGAGAACAAACGAGCAACAAAAGTTATTTTAGGTCGACCATTTTTGGCAACTGCCAATGCTCAAATCAACTGTCGGGATGGAACAATTGGTATGACATGTGAAACCTGTAAATTACGTTTTGATGTGTTTTCCAAGTCAATCACTTACTTTGTTAATGACAAACTTTTTGATGCAAATATGACTAACGTGTGTGTTCCTCCTTACATCTCACATGTAAGCAAGTACATAACTTTTGAGAATGGTTTTAAATATGATAGGGCTAAGCAGATAGATTTGAAAGAGTTTGTAGATTCAAAAGAAAATAAAGAGCTGGTGATAAAGATAGAAATAAAGCATGAAAAGCCAAAATGGAAGGAAAAAGTTAGTGATCTACTTGATCCTAAAAATGCTCAAGTTGATACAACGATGTTCAGTCCATGTTTTGATGACATTAGGAACCCACTAGATCAACAAAAGCAAACAGTTATAGAACTCTCAGAAGGCAAGCACCACTTTCGACCATCATGAATGGTGTCAGGTACGGTCTGGCTGAAGACCTAAAACTTAGTGCTACTTGGGAGGCAACCTGAGATATTGGTAATTTTTAATGTTTTAGTTGTTTTGAACATTATGGGTGTGTTCACTAGAAACCCTCATGAGACTTCACTCGTCCACTCGAGCCTATCGAGAGGTGTAAAAGGCTTGTTGCATATGCTAAATGCAACCGTGATTTCTACGAAAGTGAGTTTTATTATTTTTTAGTTTTAGATAGCCAATGCAAACATGCAAGTGTGGGGAAGCACGTGGAATTTTAGAAGCATAGTTGATGAGGTGCTTGGCAGTTTTACCCACAGTCTCCATATAACAATATTGAAGCACTATCAAATCATCCGCCATCAGGTCCATGTGAACTTTCTTTGACTTTATTTGCTATATTTGTTGTGCACTTGACAAAGTGTTTGGGGCTGGTAAAGATCACAAGAAGTCATGTTAAACTTGAAACAACCATACATTGGAGACAATGTATCCCAAGTGTGGGGATGGGTGGAAGCATCGATAGACACATTTTGGAGAAATGGAAAATTGGACAAATTTTAAAATTTTTAATATTTTTCTCTAAAAATACTAATCATTGGTTAAGGTTCTTGGTCATGGTTGATTCCCTAAATGTTTAAACCCGGTGGGTTTGTGGAAGTTGGAAAAGGAATGCCCAACTAGGGATGGCAAACTTTGAGTGTAGTAAACTTGCATGTGTCATGTCGGTAACCCAATTCCACCGTTTCCATATGTGAGAAGCCTATTCTTTGATATTGTTATATCTAATTGCTTGTTGAGAGTGCAATAGTGCCTACTTAGTGGTAGAACTTGTGGGGCGTGTGCATCTTGATATTCGAGACCGAGATTCATATCGAAGTGATTGAGGCATAGGATCAACCGTGGAATAACCCCATAGGACCCACCCATCCGACATCTATTCACTAGTAGCCAAGTTTGAGCCTTTACCCCATTCATTTGTTTAAACTAAATTTTTTGACCCATTAGCCATTTGTTTAGCCTATTCATTTGTTTACTCGCGTGATGGAACTTGAGTTAATTAGTGGTAATAGTGTTAAGTTTGATTTGATATCATGTTTTGAAGTTGCAGTTGGGGATGGCTAAGTTGCGTGTATTCCATTGTATTTTGTTAATTTAGGTTCATTAGTTCAAAAAAAATGAAAAAAAATGAAAAGAAAAGAAGTTTGAAATAGTTAAGTTTGAAAGATTGAATTATTAGACAAGAAAAAAACGATTGTGCTTTGAAGTAAGTTGTAGTTAAAGTATTTGAAGTAGTTTTGTTTATTGTTGAATAAAGTAGTTAACTCAAGCGTCCCATCACCCTAGTCACTATAGCCTAAATTAATCCTACCCAAACCTCAGCCTAACATTACAACCTTTGAAAAGCCCTCATGATTAGTATGATATCTTGTGTTAGTGGGTGGAGAGGTGATTGTCTTACAAGCCTATGCTCACTAGTTTGCATTATTTTTGAGTGTTCATAAATTATCGGCACATCTTCTGTCGGGTTCAGAAATCAAACTGAGTGGAGAGTCTCATGGTGAGGGGTGTGTCATGTGCAAGGGAGCCACTTAGAGTTGGTACCTCTAGTTAGGAAATCCTGCGGGTTAGAGGGTGTATGGTTGTAAACATGTCATGATTATCGAGTTTGGAAATCAGGTACGACTTTGAGCCTTGGGTGATGGTTAGTAGTTGTGTGTTTTAATTGAAAAACTTTAACCCGAATTGTTGAGTTTTAAAAGCAACCTCGCTTGAGGGAAAGCGAGAAACAAGTGTGGGGATGTGATGTAAGGGGCTTGGAATGATGTTTATCATGATTAAATAGTTAACTTTAATGTGTTTAATGAGCTCATATATAAAGTATTGTGTTGAATAAGTTAATTACGATGATTTGGTGTTTTGAAGGTTAAAGGCGATGATTTTAAGTGATTTGAAGAATGTATATGGTTGATAAATGAAGATCATGATAGATGAGGTGATAGAGGATTCAATTACGAGAACGTGGCCGCAAATGGGGAGGAAAACGGAGTTCGAACAAAGAAGTTACGAAGAAAACAAGAATCTGACAAAGCTGATTGGCCATGACCTATGGCGAAAACATGACTTACGGTGCATCAGTTCAAAACTAAACCGAATGGCCCTAACCTGACTTACGGCAGAAAGCTGACCTACGGTACATGACGCGCTGAATCACTTATAAGTCGCAAAAATTAGGGTTAAGGGGGACTTTTTCACTCTAAGCCACCCCCAAGGTTCCTGAACGACCCCAATCGATCCAGGAGGCTTCCGGAGGCGATTTTAAGATCTCAAGATCTCATTTTTATCATTCGGTTTGAATTTTTAATGTTAGATACCATGTTTACTTTCGATTTTGAGTTCTTTTTCGTTTCCATGTCCGACTAATCCACCTGTGATCTTCTCCAGGTGGTAAGGTTTATACTATGACTTGTTCTTGATTGTTTTTTTGTTAATCTTAATGTTTGAACACGGTTTAAACCAAGTAACATTAGTAATCGTTTTGAGATTCTAAAATACGTGTTTTATCTTCAATCCAATTGTTATGTTCTTGAATGTTTTAGATTTCTTTTCATCTGTAAACGTCAGTTGTGGATGGGATTGGGGTAAAACAAACGTAGAGTATGATTTGGATAAGTGCATAGACACTGTTTCATTCAATTCATTATCTTGAAACGAGTTAATTTGGTTGTCTATGTGACCCGTTAAACTAAAAGAGCAAGCCTGAATCATAAACCTGAACCCCGAAGAGGATTACTTCTCTCACAATTAGTTACAATCAATTTTTCTTTTTGATTTAAGTACTTTTTGCAATTTAGTTAAGTTAAAAGTATTTTCAATAAACCCTTAGACTTTACGAGTTGAACCACACTTTCCACATATTCCCTGTAGATCGACCCTACTTACCCTAGCTATCTTAGGTGAGTTTGGACCGTTATAAATTATTTTTGATTAGGCTTGACAAACCGATATCAAGAGGCCGGCGTTTTTCACACATGCAACACCGCGTTATTTTGATCGATATTGTTCCGAATTATTAGATGTCATAAAAGCAATGTTTAATAGCAATATACCGGTTCACAAACTTCTAAACGTAGTACCCAACAAGTTTCTACAAATTATTGCTTCAATTGTGTAATATTCAGATTAGAAACAATGATCCTTAATGAAACAATTGGGAGACTAAAAGCATATTGATTTATCTAGCCTATGGACGAAAAATGAAATAATACTAACAATGATAGGTTCTTGTTTGCATAATATGAGAAAATGTCAAAACGATATTGACAAAGAGATTATAATCAAAATTGTTGATGAGGTCGCGAAAAGGACAATTATCAAGATAAAGAAGGATACAAATCTCTTGAGCCAAAAACTGTTAAGTGGATTCTTAGATATCTTTATGGTACTTTCAAATTAGGTATAACATATTGAAAATGGGGAACTAAGGCATGTTGGCTAGACATATTATGATTTGGCTGGAAACAAAGACAACATTAAGTCCATTTTTGGATATTTATGACTTTCACGGGCGAGCTGTGTCAATAGCAGTCAAGATTGCAAAAGTGTGCCACTTTGTCCACCACTGAGGCAAAATATACGGTATCACCAGAAGCATGCAAAGAACTACTTAGCTAAAAAGATTTATGCAAAAGAATGGCTTTATGCAACAACGCTACGTGGTTCTTTGTGATAATCAAAGTGCTATTCACCTTGGTAATAATTCTATGTTTCATAAGAGAACAAAAACACATTGATGTGATCATGTGAAGTATCATTGGATTAGAGACGTTGATGAAGACAAATTGTTTGAACTTGATAAAGTTCACATCCATGATAATTGTTGCTATATGTTAACGAAAACTTTAGCAAGGAAGAAGTGAAGGGTTGTTGCTATATCATCTGGATGGCAGACTTTTCCTCATAAGCCAAAAAAGTAAGATTTGTTGGGTCAATTGTTTTTGGCCCATGAGAAGAACCTATTTTAATGGTTCATCTCTTTACTTAAGTAAATTAAAGGATTCAGAAGTTAAAGGTAGTGTGTGGAGTATTTCATTTAGCAAATAGACAAAGAGAGTAGAGAGTAGACAAAAAGAGGGGATTCCCGCCACTTCTTGACCCAGCTGTAGAGATCGAAACCGTTGGATCGTTGTAAAATTGGACAATATCTTCACAACACCCGGGTGATCTTATACAACAATGTAATTGTTCTAATCAAGTCTGGATTATAAGCCTTGCTCCTGCCCGCAGATTTGGGTGATATCTTCTTTCTTTTTCCTTTTTTATTCCATATGCTTAATGTGAGTTGATTTTAAGTATATAATGTTTGTTTAATGACTCTGGAATACCTAGAACAGACTCTTGTACTATTGATTTTAATGATAGTGGATTCTAAGCGACTCTAGTAGTCTCATGGTTTTTACTTTCGGTTTCAAGAGGGGTTCCACGTTAAAATTGGATGTCTTTTTATTGTTGTATTTGTATACTCTATTTGTTTATCATAGGTTCATTTAGGTTGGGGAAAGTTTTGACCAAATGCGTTTTTTATTCCGCACGTGTTATTTGCCGTTTGTGGTTGGTTGTAACCTTCTACCCCATCAATATATTTGTTTAAAAATGTTTTGGAATTTAAGTTTAAAGAGAGCTCTAATGTTAGGCGAATTGTAATGTCTACAAGGTGTATACCGGGTAATAGTCATTTTGAGATATCACATTTTTTTATCTTCTGCTAAGTGACAAAACTTTAAGGGTGTACCGCGTAGATATGGAGAAATTAATAGGTGTTGAATACAATCTATAAAGAACTTTATTAAAGGAAAAACTTTTAGCAAGTTATTAGAAGATGACACCAATACATTACGTAAGTTTTTTTTAACATCAATTTGATGTACATCTATTGCTACATCTAAATTATACTAAATCCTAATCTATTTCTTATCAGGAATTGAACTACAATCTTTTGTCAATAGTCTTTGACTTTTAGTAATAGACTAAAAATTCAGGTGGCTTACGCACATATTAGCTAGTCATGTATTTTTTGATCGCAGAAACTTTAGCTCAGTGAATAAAATCTTAATTTATGACTTTGTTTTTGTATTCAAACTTGTTCTCGAGTGCACCGTAAAAAGTCGGAAGCCTTTTTGATAAACTATGTGATGAATGATGACATGATTACGAAGACGAAGAACTCTCAATATAAGGGAGAAATTTGTACTTTTTGAAGTTATTGGCCGCCCTTATTTCAAAATCGTGTAATTATTGTTTAGTATTTAGAAAGAAAAGTAATAGCTTTTGGTCACTTATTCAAACTTTTTTGAGTTGTTAGTGAATGCTCTAAATTATTACACAAATTATTATATACAAGATTAATGATAATTTTAATATTTGAAATATTGTTACATGTTCTTTCATTTTCTATAACCTTATAGCATTAAACCTTTTAAAGCAACATATGAAGAGGTAAAGTGCGTTTTGTGCAAGAACTTTTTAAGAAATTGAAACTTTCAAAAGATTTAGAATTAAAAAGAGTAGTTTTAAAACCCAAATATGGTTAATGAAATTGTAATCAGTTAAAGAAATTTGAATATGAAAATATATGAGTGCAAAACAATCATAATTTTTTTAATCTATCACCCTCACCTCATATTGCAACCATCAAGTTCACCATCGTCATTTTCACCAACCGACCACCACCACCAATTACCATACGTCACTGGTGGTGGGGGTAGATGAGGATAGCGGCTTCAATGACGATGTCAATAATTGAGGTGGCACTGACGATGTCAATCGACCCCACAGATTTTCCTCCTTATGTATAATGTGTATTGACAGTTTTTTATTGATCCCGTGTATTTTTTAACACTGACCACTATAAAACATTTTACGACCCCTAAACCCTATTGTTATTGGAATGTTTAACCCACTAAAAATTAAAATAATAGTTCACTTAGTTAAGAAAAAGTAATATCAGAATAATCACCAATAGGTATATGTTGTATAAAATCTCTAAGCTCATTTATTTAACTAAACATGTAACACATATTTCATTAATCTATTAACATTCCTTAATTATCTTTAACTTTTTTAGAAGAATACCTTAAACAATGTTTGTATTTGCTACATTTTAAAGAGAGAGATATTTTTAAGGAGGTTTCGATTGATAATGTATTGGATATTTTTCAAAAGATAGAAGCCACGTAAACAAGTATAAAGTGTAATGTGTTTTATTTTCTAATGAAATCGTATTTTTGTCAAATACCTTATAATATAAATGTAATTTATTTTGTATGTCTGACCTGACCCAAACCAAAAATTCAACATTAAGTTGAGATATACACGTCTATTTGAAAACTGGAAAAAAAAAAACTAACTCCGGAAAAAAAGTTTTCTGGGTCCGCCCCTGCTATGTGAAAATGGTCAGAGGTCGGTGAACCCATTGAATTCTCTAGTCTAGAAGGATTGTTGAAATATTTTGCTTGAATGATAACGAGGGAAATAATTTCTATTTCAATTTTCAATTCATTATTAACAAACACATTAATAATGAAATTCTATTTCCCACTCCTATAAAGTTTACGAAACAAAGAAATTAAAAAATAAAATTCAAAATTTAATGGTTAGGTCTGAGCATGTCTGTTTAATATTAAAATGGTCTGGTTTGGTTCAGAATTTGGAGCTAACCGTTTAGTTTTTATCCTACAATTTTGGTCCGGCCTTTTGCGCCTCGTTCCCTAAAACAAATCTATAACAAAAGAATACAAATCTAGTTACACTTGAACAACCATCTACCGCGATAGTTAACAATTTTGGACTTGATTGTTTAAATCCAATTTAAACAGAAAATTGCAGAACTGAGACATTTTTAGGCTTCAACTGTTAGAACTTAAAACTTTTAGACGAGCAAACAAGCACACATATATGCATGCATACATTTATCTGCCCAGATTGTGAGACATTGGTTTGACACGCTGGGACATCATCGGAAACTCTTGAATGTATCAGGCCTTGAAACTGATGATACAATGAACTTCGGATCGGTTTGAAATGTTTTGGGGTTGATCAGGACTCAAAGCTCTACATGCTAGACGGTTGAGATGTGTTTTTGCTTTCAAGAAGACGTACTACAGTGCTCACTTTCGAGTGTCCTTTTTAGGTGAGTATGTTAACTCTTGATGCTCTCAGTTTGTTCTTCTAGTTTGTTAGGATACAATTGTTAGCAATGAAAACGCTTGAAGAAACAAATGAAAAGAACTTAATTTATTAACTTATACCCAAATGAATCATTTTGAGTGTTACATGTACTCCTCTTTCATATCAATGAATCATACAAGGTATGCTACATGAACAGTTTTAAAATAACATCATATAAGCTGAAATAAATAACAAACCGATGACCTCGCTTGAAGCAATCTTACCCGCGCTACTTCCCTCAGGGGTACTGCTACTGCCTGCAAAATACACAATCACATGAAGTGACGGGTAGAAAGCGTACTAGCAGTATATTGATCTTCACATTTCACAAGTTCTCGAGTTTTATGTAAATGAGGCTCGTATATCAGAAAATAAAAACGGTGAAATCTAGAAACAATTAAAAAAACTTTTGAGCCACTAATACGAATTGCAAAAGCAGCTTACAAGACTAACCACTATTTACTTGGTATGACTAACAAGTGTTATTACATAGAGGTCTTTAGACAAAAATGGGAAAGCATGTTTCATCAATGGGGTCTCTAAACATAAAAATAACATGCAAAGATCATGCGCATGAGGGTCTAGATTTAGGTTTAACTTGGTTTATCGGTCTAGGGTTTAATTAGGTTCCTGATGCTATGTATGTATATGAATATATACACACAGCCCATATAATGTTGATGATTAACTATTCAAATGTACAGATCAATATTTCATACCTCAATATGGTATCATAGTACTAGAATTTAATATCTTTAGTTTTATCAAAAAGAAAACAAGAAGTTGTTTTAGGTTTGATGTAATAAACCAAGTGTTAGTCAAATTGAAGCCACCAATAGATTGACTAAAACGATTAAATTAATCCAAAAGCTAAAATAAAATCATTGGATACTCCTGCTGTAGATCTATGACTATAATATCAAAGTAACTAATCACAACCAACAACAAACTACAACACTTGTTTGGTAAAACAGAGGATCAAGAGACCATGACAATACCTGATGGAGGTTTAGGGCTGGATCCATGTGGAGCTTGAGCTGCATCAACATTGTCAATTACAGTAATTAGTTTACCTAACAACAGTAAGATCAATCGATCGATATCTAAAGATAATTCGTTTTTTCAGCAATTTGAAGTGTGTAGCATCATCTATTTAACAAACAAATGGTGATACTGATTACAGAATCACGATTCGGATGATGAATCAACAACACATCGAACGAGCTCAACTTCATAAGAACAAAAAAGTTTAAACCTAAACTACTTTACTTAACATTTTGAGCTAATCAATTGCAAGTCATAATGCTTTACATAACAACAGTATGCTCAATCGAATCAATGTCTTAACATAAGCAACTCGTGTTTTTCCGCAATTTGAAGATTACAGAATCACGATTTAGATAGTGAATCAACGACAAATCGAACTAATTCAATTTCACAAGATCCAAAACGTTAAAACGGAAATCAATTTACACAACATTTTGACTAATCAACTGTTAACTCATAATAATTTACACTACTGCAGTATGATCAACCGAATCAATGTTTAAAAACAATCAAATCGAGTTTTTCTTCAATTTGAATCGTGCAGCACAATCTGTTTATCAATCAAATGGTAAAACCGATTACAGAATCACGATTCAGGTAATAAATCAACAACAAATCGAACAAATTCACTATCATAAGATCCAAAACGCTAAAACGAAACAGATTCAGCACAACGATTCCAAACAGCAATCAGTTTCACAACATTTAGACGATCAACAGAGTCACTAACCAGTTTTACAGACGCTAGTGTCGGAAGTGATGCCGCACAAGCGAGGAAGACGAAGAGCCTGAGTAATGTTGATTCCGATGCTAGACAAAAACGAAGGATTCGCGTACAGATTGCAGAGGCACGGTAGATCGGTGGCCACCGCCTCTTTGATCGGATCACAACACGACTTCGGCGGCGTTGTGGTGGCGTTGAGGTATTGACCGCAGGGGACTAGCTTTGATGCACACGTTTGAGCCTGTGCTTGTGCTGTTGATGTCGACAGGGCGATCACAAGGAGTGTAATTATCACCATTAGAGATGAAGAAGATGACATTGTTGTAGATGCTTTTTTGTTGAAGATGCTTTTTTGTTGAAGATGATGAGCATTTGTTTGTAGAAGAAAAAGGTAGTGTGAGTTGGTTTATTGGAGGTTGTTGAGAGTTGAGGGGTTTTAGTTGGCATCAATTGGTTTGTTATCTAATTATTAAATATGTATTGCTGCGTGTCATCGATGGTGGGGATGATAAGCTCGTTTACACGTGACACGTGGCGTGACTCGACTAAACATGCTAGTTTTAACAATGAGACCAATAAGATTATGACACGTGGTATGTCACGATTTATTTACGTTAGTATCACATACTAACATGGTCACGAGTCTTGATAAATCAAGGAAATCAAGAAGTTCATGATATGATTGACTTTTCATTAAATGCTAGATACTTTTTGGCATGATCATATATCCTACCATTTACAAAACCTCAATTGTGGGGCTTGAGCAACCACAAAGGTTTAGGGAGTTAAAATCAAAACCATCAAGAATCAAATAATATCTCACTTTGATCATCTCACTTGACGTCTAGAGATTTAGAGTCGTTAGTTGAACTAGTTATCAAGATTTCAGGGAGGGCCTTACATTGCTACAAAAAATCATAGCTCCTTAAGATGTTTAGGAGGCTAAGTTGGAAACAAATCGAGTTGTCCAATAACCCAAAGCTCCTGTCTACTTCTCCGCAAACAATGCCAACGCGCCCATTTGGTTAGGTCTCGAGTCTAGTCAAGAAAATTCAAAGACTTTATTAAAAGACTTAAGTATGTTGTGTAAGAACACAAGACCCTAATCCAAAATTAAGAGGCAAATCACTACTACCTTACAACATGTTTCAACCCCACCCCTTAGTTATACCACCTAAAGTGCCTAAGAAGGACCTTATTTCAAAATAAGAAAAATTAAAAACCATGCTTCTACCAACATCCTCATTTGAGTATGTTGTGACAAAAGAAGTACATTTTCCTAGGCTAGTTGGTATTGGGCACTTTTAACCAACTAAACATAAGAGTTACAAACATAATCTAACCAACATTCTAGAGGTTTATTCGTGTTGATAAAGCACATTACTATATATATTAATTAGACATGTCGGTAAATACAATGAATTTGAGAGTTCCAAAATCATGCCACTAAACTTCATCAAATTGCAAAGAGATCCCCATAACTTCTTTTTAAATTCTTACATCCTCTCCACCATCTTCATTTCCTGCTCTGCACCTTTAATCACCAAATCTTCATAAGAGAGTCGTGGAGTTATAGCGCATGATGATTTCACTTCTCTAATTTGAACGTCAAGCGATACAATGGTGACTTTCACGTTAGTAGTCGCAAGAGGGTAGGGGGAATGCTTTTGATATGTTCAACGAAAAAGAAGAGTATAAATATTTATAAATAATTAAATGTTTCATATCCGTATACGATTAATTAATTTTTATTATGTGCTCCTTTTTAAGTTTTCTCATGAAGGGATCTTTCTAAAACGTATTTAAAAATTTTCATCTTAAGTTATTGAAGTATAAATTAAATGTTTTTTTAGATTTCTTACAAATTATGAACTCTGCCTCTAACCTTCGCTTTTTTATCCCTTTTTTATACAATAGCATGAACTCTGTTTCAACTATATTTGCAAAATATATTTAATTTCATTTTTTCAAGTTTTTGTTTAGAACAAACGGCTCACAATTTAAGTATATATGGCTACCAGATACAACATGTTATGCACAAGTTTATTTAATCAATTTATTTTAATTTTTAAACAATTTATTTTAATTTTTAAATATTAACTATCATTAAGTTTACAAAAGTTTACAAAAAAGAGAAGATTGGAGTGGTTGGTTTTAAGGTTTTAAAGTAAGAAACAAATAGGGTTATATCACCACTCCCCTTTTAGCACTACCATTATTTGTTTCCCTTGATCTATTTTTTTGATTAAAAACTTAAGTTATATCAAGTTTTTTTTCCTTTTTACGACCTTTTCACTAATATTTAAGTGTCGTTTATTTTTAACATTTCATCTAAGACATTGATTGTAACACCCGACTTCTCATACCATCAATATTGCCCGCTCGGACGATATGGGATTGATGTAGGGTGTCACAATCACCCCCTCCCTTTGGACTCATCGTCCTTAATGAGCCCGAGAAGTCACCATCATCGGTGAGGTATGTCCCACATCCCGAACGACACAAGAATGACTCTGATACCATTCTGTAACACTCGGTCCCTCATACCACCAATATTGTTTGCTTTGCTCACAAATTTGTTTTTGGTTGCCTGAGTGAAAACTTCCCAGGGAGGTCACCCATCCCTAGATTGATGTCACCTAAGCACGCTTAACTATATAGTTCTCCTTTCATCCACAGCCAATGCGCCTAAAACACGTTGGTGATATTAGAGACCGGACATCCCTTATAAACCAAAAATCCTTCCTGTCCACGGCTAATGTGGGACTGATATAGGGTGTTGTCACACCCTCAATTTTCACGAACGGGGTAATACCGTTAGGCACGTGACATACCAGGATCTTAGCCATTAGTTACACCAATCCTTTTGACAATCTCAAACGGTCCAACATATCTAGGGTTTAGTTTTCTAGACTTTCCAAAGTGTATCGCACCTTTCCAAGGTGATACTTTTAGGAGTACTTTGTCACTAATATAAAATTCCAACGGCTTACGATATTTATCAGCATAACTCTTCTGTCGATCACGTGCTGCTGGCATATGGTTACGAATTTGCACAATCTTCTGAGTCCTCTCGTGCATAAGCTCAGGACTTGTAAGTGGCTTTCTCCAACTTCTGCCCAACAAATATGTGATTGGCACTTACGCCCATACAGTGCCTCAAATGGTGCAACCTTAATTGAGGTGTGATAACTGCTATTGTAGGAGAACTCAACCAATGGTAAATGAGTTTCCTAATTACTGCCAAAATCAATCACACAGGCACGCAACATATTTTACATGTCTAGACCGTACGTTCACTTTAACCATCGGTTTGTGGATGATATGCAGTGCTCATGTCCAACCGCGTTTCCAATGATCCTTGCAAAGATTGCCAGAGTTGAAAAGTGAACCGAGCGTCACAATCGGATATGATAGATATTGGTACACCATGCCGAGACTATTTCTCTTAAATAAATTCGTGTCAACTTTTCCATTCGATCAGTCTCTCGGATTGGTAGAAAGTGAACAGATTTGTTAAGCGATCTACTATAACCCAAATAGTATCGCATCCCCTGGGAGTCCTAGGCAACTTTGTGACAAAGTCCATTGAGATCTGCTCTCATTTCCACACTGGAATTTTTGGTTGTTGAAGTAAATCGGATGATCTCTGGTATTCTACCTTAACTTTAGAGCAAGCTAGACATCTACTTACATAGGTGACAATCTCAGATTTCATGTTTAGCCACCGGTAACACTCCTTCAGATCTTGGTACATCTTGTTTGAACCCGGATGAATTGAGTAACGTGACTTATGACCTTCATCCATTACTAGCTCTCGTAAATTCCCATACTGTGGTACCCAGATCCGTTTCATGAAAAAATGAATTCCATCAGCCTTGGTTTCTAACTGTTTCTCTATGCCTCGCATAAATTTTGTCTTCAGATTCTTAAACCCTAGATGGATGCATCACAATAAACAACAAAGTCATCTGTTCCTTCTGGTAAAGCTAGGATCAGCGCACAGCAGAGTTTGTTTTTAAGTGTTTGAAATGCCGATTCCTCTTGGCTGCCCCATTTGTAGATGGTTCCCTTGGGGATTAGGGTGGTCAAAGGTTATGATAACTTTAATAATCCCTTGATCAATCGCCTATAATAGCCTACCAAACCAAGGAATTGTCGTACCTCAGTAGGTGTTTTTGGTGCCGACAAATCCTTCATTGCTTCAATCTTTGAAGGATCTACATGTATACCTTTTTCATTCACCACATGTCCAAGAAATTTCACTTCCTGCATCCAAAATCGCATTTTGAGAACTTTGCATACAGTTGTTCATTTTTTAACAATCTAGAATGATCCTTAAATGTTTCTCATAATCTTTCTCATTCTGAAAGTAGATTAGTATATCATCAATGAAGACAATAACAAACTTATCTAAATAAGGTTTGCAAACACAGTTCATGAGGTTCATGAAAACAGTTAGGGTATTAGTCAATCTAAAAGGTATTACTACAAACTCATAGTGCCCATAACGAGTCCAGAATGACATCTTCGGGATGTCTTCATCCCAAACCCGTAACTGATGATAACCGATCTCAAATCAATCTTGGAATAGTAGCTTGATGTGTAAAATATATATATTATTTTATTTTGAAAATGTTTTTCACAAATTAGTTTTAAAAATTGGAAATTCCCAACTAAACTTCACACAAACGACAAATGTACCGGTAGTGATATAGTAAAGTTTAGGTAAGTTCGGATATCGAATCCGTGGACACTAATGGTGACTCTCAATAATAAACCTCTATCGAATTCTAACCCAAATAATGTATTTAATTTAATTAATTATGAATAAAAAAATAAACAATTTAACTAAAATTAATTAATCGAAACACGACGGAAGAAATAAACAAATAAGAATTCAAACTTGGAAACTTGAATACGATCAAATATGTAAAACAACTACCTAGGCATGAATCCAACTAACATGTGATGACATAATGGCAATTATTCGTATAACTATCTCCAAAAATACGAATCCAGGGTTAACTAGGTATGTTGCTACTCTATAAAAAAATCAAATACACATGTTAAGCATAAGACGGTTTATTAAAATGTCTAATGGAAGATCACCCATAGGTTTTCTATCATAATATCTTTAAGATTATATTTTCTAATCCTAAGATAAAGGACAAATCAATTAAATCCAATTAAATAACCTAAAACACTAACAACATGAACGAAGGCAAAACACACTCTTGCGAAATCTAAACCTAACATGTAATGGGTAGGGGGTTTTAAGCAATATCTATTATCCCTAGTTTTATATAAGGTAGCACATTGAAAAATACTATCAAACCACAACCAATGCTCCTAAGATTATCTATAATCAAAATTTAAAATTAGAAGCACAAAGTAATTAATCCTAGCGTGCAAACCTAATCTAGATGTCACGCAATCAATTTAGATAAAACATACACGAGTATGGCAATAACTTTCAAGCATAAAACAATACACGTGTTCATATTTAATTGAGAAAATAATCAAGTTCTAAGATTAATAAACAATTATACGAAATTAAAACCAAATATTTAATAAAAAATATAGTTTTCAACTCAACCTTGGTAGTACTAAAAAGTTAGCTACTCATAACGTTCAAAAACATTAAGAAAAAGAATAAAGTTGAAAGATTCAGTAACATGAATGAGAGAAACAATGAAACCAACAACAATAATTGATAACGAAACGAAACCTAATAATCTTTCGTGCTTGAGTGCTTCAATCCTTGCTCCCTGGTCTTGCTCTCCACTTTAATATTGCCCTCTAATTGTACTCAAAGCTCCAAGTTTTATCAAAAACAAAATCTCTAATGTCCTTCTATTTTTTTTGTGTGTTCCCTTCTGTCGTCGCTTGTTTCTCTTTATAAAATAGAATTAGGGTTTTTAATTTTCATTCACCTCCTTTTACTTTCGTCCCTGTGACTGAACTTATACGAAATAAAACTCCTATTAGCACCAGAATCAAATAGCACAGAGGCAAAACAACCATTGATAGGAAATTTACAAGTTACAGTAAAAAGATCATTACGAGACTCACCTGAACCAATGACGAAAGCTCTTCCCTTGGCTCTACCATTACCATTACCATTGCCATTGTAGTTATCAACACCATTACCACCACCATTGTTTTTCCTTAGTTTTGGGTAGAACCTCTTGATGTGCCCGGTCTGATCACACTCATAACAGCCTCTTTGTTCATTCTACTGGGCTGGCTTTTTAGTTGTAATGTTCACTCGACAATATATAGTAGCATGGCCAAAATTATCACACCGTTCACACGTGTTCTTTTTGCAAGGCCCATTGTGGTGGTAGTTGCATTTGTTACACTTAGGTAACGTCCTAGAGTAACCACCACCATGTTAGGATAAAAAGGATGATTGATAAGATGAACGAGAGTTGTCAAACTTTTGTAAGTTATGGATGTTGTTGAGAGTTGACATGCTTGTTATTGGGACCAGATTCCCATTTCCGCTTATTATTACTATCTGAAGTAGTCGATGCTGAACTGCGCGGGGGTAGTTTACTGTGTACGACCGCCTGGTCAGTTAACTTGTGGGCCAGTTTGATTGCCTCCTGTATGGTGTTTGGTCTGGAAGCAGTGACCATACCTTGAATCTCGGGTGACAGTCCATGAAGATACCTCTCAATCTTGAAGGAAGGAGGGTTAACCATGTTAGGGTACAAAATAGCAAGCTCGTGAGATCAAGTGGTGTATGCCTCGATTTTAGAACTTGTCATCTTGAGATTCCAGAATTCAGTCTCTAGTTTCTATACTTCTTCCCGAGAACAATATTCATCTTTCATCAGGGTCTTGAAATCATCCCAGTTTGTCTGATTTGTAGTTTCAACACCCAACATCTGGACTTGAGTGTTCCATAAAGACAATGCAACACTGTCTAGAGTGTCAGTGGCATACTTAACCTGATTTGCCACCGGGCAGTTACACATCTCGAATACAGATTCGAGTTTCTCAAACCAGTGTAGGAGTCCCATAGCTCCTTTCGCTCCAGTGAATGGATTAGGTTTACAATCCATGTAGGACTTGAAGGTGCATAATCCTTGTCCTGCATGTGACACCGCGTAATTTCAAGTTAACACCATCAATTTAACGTTCACAGCTTAAACTTATTATAAAATAATTGATTATTTAACCTTGTTATAATATATATTTGATCTAATAAATTAAATTGGAAAGGTTAAATTTGTAACTCGAAGGGGGCATTATGCAATTGGGCCAAAACTCGAGGGACCAAGTGGGAACTTGGGCTCAAAACCGACCCACTCTCGGTTCCTCTATTCCACCTGATTCTCCCGAACCTTCCACCACTTCAAACTTTCATATTAACCGCTACCCTAATTCTATAACCACTGTCGTCGATCCTTTCCACCTGCAGCCTTCGATCGACCACTTCTTGACGAGCCACTCATCACCGACAATCGTGAACTCAACCGAAACACCCCCACGGTATGTTCCTCACTAGTCTTACGTGTCCAGATTCGATATGGTTTTGGTTTCGTGATGCAGAGGTTCATGATCATGTTGTATGTCAGGTTGTGTTTCGCGTGGTCGGGTGCGTAGAACGCTCGGTCCGGTGACAGTTGTGCGTGTGATTTCGTATGCCCGGAGCTGTTGTGGGTGTGCCGTATGTTGTACATGGTGTGTGATGTGCAACTGTGTGTATGTATATACGTGGTGATTAACTTTTTTGGGGGTTCGTTCGAACCAGCGTGTAAACATGTTGGTATGGTCGTGTTTTGTGCATGTTTTGGGTTGCTCTCGGTCAAACCGAGTCTCTGGTGTATTTGCCATGCATGTATGTATGTGAACCAAATGTGTATGCTCATAAATATGTGTGTGTGTTGGCTTGGTAGGGAGGGCGCATGGGAGCCCCTTTTGAGTAGGCGCATGAAGGGATGTTAGTGGGCGCATGGTGTGTTTTAATGTGGGTATATGTTGTGTTTGAGTGTAGAGATGTATGTGTGTAAATTTTCAGTGTGTTTATGCATGTATGTGGTTGTTATGCGATGAAGTGTGTTTCTGCATGTGAGTGTGTTAGTGGGTGTGTGTGTGTGTTGTTGCGAATGTGTGTGTGTGTTTCTGTGAATGGGTGTGTTTGTGACCTGCATGTGTATGGGTATTGCATGTGTGTATATATATGATATATGTAGTGTGAATGTATGTGTATTTTTCTTGGTTTGTTTCAGCAGTGGGGGTGGGATATTAATTGAGTGTGTAATGCATGAATGTGTGTATACATTGTTCTTATGATGTGAATATATTAGCATATAGGTATTGGGTTAGTAGGTAGCATGGGTATGGTGTGATTGTGTGGATTGTAGGTATTTAGTGTGGGTTGTATGCATGGTGTTATGTATTTGCATGAAATTGGGTTGATGTTTGATTATGGTTGCAACCCTAATGACTGACATGAACCGAACCGAGCCGTGAAACGCAAAACTGTACGATTCCATTATTATGTATTTAATATTGATTGCATATATTAAGTAAAATTCAGGTTAATCGGAGATCCAAATCTTTGTGCTTACATTACTTTGTTGTTGTGCATTTAAGGTGAGTTCTCAGCCCTGCTTTACCTATTTTCTTTGGGGTGAAAAAACATGTGTTCTAAACGTATTTTCAATTGATCAGTATTACTATAATATCACTTGTTTACTAGTGTGACACCATGCTTAAGTCTTCACTTTCGAACCGTTAATATATGTACTTTAGCGAAGTAATTCTGAGTAGATCTACTGGGTTTGACAAACCCCACCCGGGCTAGTCGTGCTAGCACAACGTTCGTCAAACGGGTGTTTAATTGACCTAATTTCTGTTGTTGTGACCGTGTTCACAGCCGAGGCATTTCTTTACGTTGTCAGCGTCGGTTGCAAACTTCATACACTTAGTAACTTGTTGAGTGGACTAGCTATCTACTAATATTAATTTGTTTACTGTATCAGTTTACTGTTATGTTCTATTTATCAATACCTGTGAGCTCACCAACTTTGTTTTGACACTTTAGCATGTTTCTTTCAGTTTCTTAATCGAGCACATTTAGGATCATCATATCATATCATTCATAATTTATTGGGTTGTCAAAGAACAATGCATTTTTCTACTCATTATACTTATCTAGTTTTGCGCGTGTTTGCGCCGTTTGAATTATGAATTTATACGTTTCCGCATTACTTTGATTTTGAGAATTATTAATATAAATGAGTAATTATGTTTTTATAACTGTTGTTTCGTTTAGTGTAACTAATGGCTGAGATCCTGGTATGTCACGAGCCTAACGGTAGTACCCCGTTTGTGGAAATTGAGGGTGTGACAGATTGGTATTAGTGCCAATGATTATAGTGAACTAAATTAAAATTTGCGTCATATATGTATTGCATTTAGACTATAGCCTGATGCCTTAGTTACACGCATATAGACACGATTAGTTTGTTCTTTGGCGTTGCTTGTTTGCTTTACTTGTTGGATTCTTGACGTTGCTCATTCTTGTGAGTAGTTATTTGCAGAAATGGCATCATCATCTTCAGCGCCTTCATCATCTTCTCGAGGCAAAAGGCCTATCTACTACGATCATATTCCTTCTTCTGAGAACCCATGCGTCTGGCCACTACGTTATAGTAATAATGAGAGGCTCGATTGCGATCAACCTTTTGCATTACCCGAGTATCCACCGGTTCATAGGTGGGAGTGTTACCCTCAGTACATAACTGATCTTATCCTAGAGAAGAATGTACCCCCACCTCCTGAGAACCGCCCTCGTACTAGGTCTACTCCTAGTAGGGACCAAAATGCCCCTACATTACCATCACTTCCTTGCCTTCGAGAGCAGGCCATAGCTGCTTTGGCAGCTACAGTACATTTGGAGCGTAAGCGCGTGGCCGAACTCTAGAAGGAAAACACATAATTGAAGAAAACATCGAGCAAGACTACGGAGAAACTTGAACGACTCGAGACTCGATTTGATAACTTCGTGGGATACTACAACGACGTGGTGGATCGTTTTAATGGATTAGTCAGGCGGGCCGATAATGGTGACCAACGACTAGAAATTTTGAATCCCACGTCTTCGCTCAGAACGCAGTACCCGAACCAGAAGCAGCACCTGAAGTAGAGGAAGACCCTGAGGAATAACCGGAAGAGGCACCCAAAGAAGAAGAAGAAGATCTCGAGGAAGAATGAGAAGAGGCACCCGAAGAGGAAGAAGATCCAGAAGAATAACCTGAAGAAGCACCGGAGGAGGAAGACCCGGAGGAAGAGCCAGAAGAAGAACCCGAGGATCAGCCTGATGATGAAGCGGAAAACAACAACGGATATGTCGATTCTCACTGATTTCCTTACTTATTCCTTTCCTTTCATTAGTTCTTTTATTCCATTGGACTTTATTCTTTTCACAACTAGATGGGAAGGGTTATTTCCCATCCGACTCATGCATTGGATTTTAGTATTTGATTTGATTAATTGTATGCGTACTTATAATTGATTTGATTAGAAATTATTATTTGAACTTATTAGTTGTGTGTGCTAAATTATTTTAATTACTTGTACTTAAATGAAGTAGATATGTTGCATATTACTTATTTTTGTATGTTATGATTGCTAAGAATGTCTGGAACTGGTCGAGGACGCGGATGTGGTCGTGGCACCATCAACATGACCCCAGCTGAACTGGCAGCCCTAATCAACTAGCATGTGGCTGATGCTCTTGCAAATCCTAACCTCAATCCGCAGGCCGCTCCGATCGGTAAGCAATACTAAATCTACTCTTGATGTTAACGTTTCGTCACTCTAGTTAAGTCGTAACATCTATTCAAAAATTCTAAAGACCTGATCAAAATTTGTTCAAATAATTAAAAAAATAATTAATATATATCATATCTACTTCATTCAAGTACAAGCAATTAAAAAAATTTAGCACACACACAACTAATGATTTTAAATAATAATTTTTTATTAAACAAATTATATGTATGTCTACAAAGAATTAAACCAAATACTAAAATCCAAAAAATCAGTTGGATGGAAACAACCCTTCCATCTAGGTGTGAAAAATAACAAAGTCCAATAGATAAAAATAAATAAAAGGAGATGAATAGGCATGGAAAGCAGTGGAAATCGATAGATCCGTCGTTGTTTTCCAGTTCGTCGTTGGGCTGTTCCTCGGGCTCTTCTTCTGGTTCTTTCTCCGGATCTTCCTCCTCTAGTGCCACTTCCGGTTCTTCTTCAGGATCTTCTCTTCTTCAGGTGCCTCTTCCGATTCCTCCTCGGGGACTTCTTTTTCTTCAGGTTCTGGCACTGCATTCTGAATGAAGACATGAGATTCCAGGTTTTCTAGTCGGTCGCCGCTATCAATCTGCCCGACCAGTCCAGTAACACGACTCACCAGGTCATTGTAGTGTTTTACGAAGTTATCGAACCGAATCTTGAGTTTGTTGAGTTCCTCTGTTGTCTCTTTTGATGTCTTCTTCGCTCCCCATTTTCCTGCTCAAGTTCAGCTACATGCTTATGCTCTAAATGTATGGTGGTTGCCAAATCAGGTATGGCCTGCTCTGGAGGCAAGAAAGTGGTAGTAATGTAGGAGCATCAGGGTCCCTACCAGGGGTAACTGCAGGATCGTTGAAGGGTATAAGTTACAACACACAACACAAAGAGGAGATAAACTAAACTTAGATCAAACAGTAAACTGGATTAACCAAGTAGTGACACTAAGAACACAAGTAATATAAGAGACAGAACACAAAGAACACAAGTATTTGGTTTTCAAGAATGCAGTATATTGCCTTCTTTATGTTCTATTACAAGTGTTACAAAAGCATATTCGAAAGATACAAGAACATGAGATACTTATACAACATCCTACAGCCGGCTATACTTTGAAAGCCAGCTAGATACAATTGACTGGACACACACAAAATCAATTGTAGAGTCAAAAGGCAGATTGCCTTTTGACTTGTGACTATAACATGCCATAGCTCACATCCTTATCTATTACAAAAAGGATAAAGTACATAAAGTAGAAAGTTACAGACTCAAGACCTCAATGTACAGTTACCAAAAGCATGAACCTTTTCACCAAACCATGTTAGTTGGTGACTTGCAGAGTTGCAGCGGAAAGGTGTCCAGTTTTATGGAACAGTACATCAGATAAAGCATGTTACTAAAAGTCTTCAGAAGAAATCTGTCTTCATGAACTTGAAGCTTCGAAAGACTTTGTCTCTGAGGCTTCGAAAGACTTCATCTTTGGCTTCGGAAGATGTTGGTCTTGGCTTCGGAAGATTTCACACTTAGAGTATTTTTGTTGCACATGTGAAACTTCCAAAGCATTCTACTTCAATGCACTTGTGCAGCATGCAGGGAAGACTAAAGTGTTTAGGTTGCATCAGCCTCTTCATTAATCTCTACAAACTCCCCTAGGCTGATGCTACCAAAACACTTAGAAAACTTCAGATATTAACAGTCCTTATTAGGATGATCACCATTCCTTTCTTCATAAGATGATCAGGATCCTTCAGGCTGTCAAAGTGTCTTCTCATGTCAAAGAGGTCATGCAGAGGCAACTGAAACATATCTTGCCATGTATAAATGTCTTAAATGCCTTAATCTCTAATAACATGCCACCTTTCTGGATTTGTGGTGTATTTCCATGACAAGATGGGTCTTCCTGATGCTAGAGGAGCTACTGAAGTTGGAGTTGATTGAGCATCCTCTGGCTGCACATCCTCAGGCTGTTCTGATTCATCCTGAGGTTCAGAAGGGGATGCAGGCTTCTTCTTCTTCTTAGACTTTGGTTTGGAAGCCATCCTCTTCTTTCTCTCTCCAAATTTTAGCTGAGAAGACTGGCCTGCAGCACCAGATTGATCTTCACTGTCTTTCTCAGTTGGGACTTCCTCTCTCTCAGGTTCAGATGGAGAGGGAGGTTGACCCTGCTATGGATCAGAAGATGAAGCTTGCTAAGCATTAGCAGGAGGTCCAGGTTGTGTTGTGTCTGTTTGTTCAACCTTAACCTCCACTTCAGGTGGGGCCTTACTTGGAGTGGAGTGTAAGTCAGTGAGCTCTCACTCTTAATCTTCTGCTTGATTACCCTGATATGCTCATCCATAGTGGATAGAGACATGGGTCCAAGTCTCCTTCCCGAGAATCCATACAGCTTCAAGAAGCTCATCATCCTCTGCCTATCAGCAGACTTCTTCATGCTCTTTTGGATGATGGCTCTTGACTTTGCAGCTTCTTCCCTCAGCTGCTTCTTTGTTTTCTTTCTTTCCTTGACTAACTCAAGCTCAAGTTGTTTTAAATACTCAAACTCAATATAGTCATAAGGTAAGGGAAGAAGTGTATCTGCCTGATAGAGGCCTGTGGCACTCAGGTAGTTAATCATCTTGATTCTTTCTTCTTCCTTATCTACCTGAGGTTCTTGTTGAGCCACATCCTCTTGTTCAGGTTTTCTTGAACTGGTGAGAGGGTAGGCATACCTTTGTACAGTCTTTTTCTTCTTCTCTTCTTTGACTTGTACTAGGAGTTCTGCATCTTTTGCCTCCTTTTCTCTCTTGACCTTTCCAGATCAACCAGCTTATTCAATTCATCCAAGGGGAGAGAAATGACACTATCTATGTCATAGTTCCTAGTCTGCAGATAGTTGATCCTGACTGCCCTTAACTCATCATTCTGAGTATCTGGTCTGGGAGCAGCCCTGATTACAGACTCCATGAGTCTTGGAGACTCAGTAGAGGAACTTTCTCCCCTCAGCCTCCTTTTCCTCTCTCTCTCTCCTCCTCCTCAATCTCCTCAGATGTCATCTTTCTTTTCCCTTTGTCACTCACAAACCTATGTGACTCAGGGTGGAGAGAGCTTTGGCCTTCATTACTCGTTGCAGCATCTAAGCTCAGGCCAGAGAGAGGTTGAGAAGCACCTTCACCAGCAGGTGTCTCGGAAGGAATATGGATCTCTGCAGCTGTTGGAGATGATGAGACAGGGCTCTCAGGTTCTGTCACTGGGCCTTTAGTCAAGGTTTCCCCTATGAAGCTAATCTTAGGGTCTGCCTCAACAACCAGTTGACCGATGACATTGCCTGATTGCCTTAGTCTCCTTCTTAGGCTGAACTTTGCAATGATCCTATCTTGGATTCTTTTAGCCAGTCTGTCAGCTTGTCTTGATTGGCTTGGGTTGACAAGTGGCATGTTGACTAGATCCAGACCTTCATAGTAGTCCAAGTTCTGAAAATTAAGACTTCTTGCTGTCCTTGAACTCTTATGATGAGAGGGCCTTCCTGCTGTTTTCATACCTCCACCCAATGATGTGATTGAAGGATGGTGAAGGTGATATGGCCCTTGGTATCCCATCCTCAAACAGACTCTGTATGAAGGAGTCTGTGTAGTCCACCTGAGAATGCATAGTTGCAAGTGAGGATGGTGAGTCCTCAATGTCCATTCTCTCAGAGGAACTCCCAGGTTCTGTGGCTGTAATGACTTTCTCCCCCTTTTTGGTAGCATCACCCACTTGCATAGGTGAGCTGGAGGATAGGTCAATCACATCCACAGGTTCTTGTGTTCCTGGTTGAGCTCTCCTTAAGGGTCTCCCAGCTAGTTTTTCCTTAATATATGAAATCTCAAGTTGCTGATCATTGATCCTGTTTTGTAAGGTAGTCACCTGAGATTCAAGGTGACTGACCTTTGAGACTTGGTAAGTGCATGTTTTAGACATTTTTTGCACTTTTAGTCTCAGATCCCCCTCATCTTCATCAAAAGAATCACTAGGGGTGGAGAAGATTGGACCAGAGTCCTTTCTCTCATGACCAGTTCTAAGTTCTTAGCTACTAGATTTCCTCTACTCGCTGGCAATCTCAGTTGAGATGTCAGTGGGCTGAGTTGTCATGGTTGAGGTCTTAATGATGTAATCACTTTCAGAAGTGAGAGCCTCTTCCATATGGACATCCTGAACAGGTTCAGGAGTGTCCACCTCAGTTGTAGGTGACTGATGTGGGATAGATGTAGGAGACTCATGAGTACTCATCTCTCTTTGAGTAGAGGGAAAGAAAAGAGATTCATTATACTCACTGAAACCTATATCTTCATCAGGATAGAACTCAAGGTTGGGAATGGGTTGGTTTAGATCTATAGACTGGGGATGGTAACTATCCCCTGAAGGTTGATCACTTGAGTGTTAAGACTCAGAGTGATGGCTTAAAGCAGTAGGGCTAATGAGCCATCAGGCTGAGCATAAGGAACCTAGCACTGATTCTTGAAGAGATGGGAGTGGTCTGCTCCTCAGGAGAAGTGGGACCTCCAGTGTCCACTTCTTCCTGTATGGGTGAGTATATGGGGGCCTCCATAGACTGAATAGTCTGAGCAGGGGTTCGTTTGATTTTCTTTGGTATGTGATGGAGATTTGAGGCTGTGTGGGTGGTTAGGAAGTAGCAGGTGTGGGTTCAACACTAGCTTGTGTTGCTAGGTTATCACCTTGAGCAATGAGCTCTAACATTTTTGGGACTAGGGTTGTTTCTACCCCAGAGAATCCAACAGTGGACTTTCTCAGTATTTTAAAGATGTCGGGCTTCATCTGTCCCAATTTAAGAATGTTACCTGTTTCCCTTAACTGGACATATCTAGGAAACATGTAATATTCTAAGGAGTCTAGATTTGCAAGTAAATTTGTATAAATAAACTGAGAGTACCTGAACTTGACCCCTTGAACATTCCATGGACTATGAAGGAGAGATCTTTAGGAATCTGGTCCTATCCACCATGCTTGTTTGATAAGCTGTGGATGACCACATGGAGCAGGAATCTCCACTGGGATGAGACCTTCCTTTTCCTGAAGGTCTTTATAAAGAAATCTCCCTCATACCCTATCTGCTCAAAGGAATGATTAACAGCTTCCTTTGGGAAGAACACCTCACATTCTTTATCATCCAGCTGAAGATGTCGGTTGATGATGGCCGGAGTGATGAAGATTGTTCTCCCCTGGACTGTGGCAGACAGTGCCTTCTCCCCATCCATAATGACCTCTTGGCAGGTCTTCCAGAATTCAAGCAACTGATCCTCATAGAGAGGAGGATCAATGGTTAGGGAGGTGAAGTAGTTCGACAGAGATAAGAAACGACAAACCTCTGAGAAATGAGGATCTTTCTCAAAGCGTAACAGAGCAACTTGATTGTGTTGTCTGTGTAGCTGCATGGTAAAGTTGGGATCATTTCTGTGAGCAAGGTTGGCTATTTTGAAGTAGCTTAGGGACGAAGAAAGAAGAAAGAAAGAAATTTTAGAGAGAAATTTGGGGTTTTAGGTTTGAAGGAAGAACAGATGATAGAAAGAGGGGGAAACCGTTGGGTTTATATGTGAGAAGGATTTTAGATAAAGTTTAATGAAAAAGGATAAACTTTGAAATCGGATGTCGGTCCCACCTTTGAAAAAGTAGTTACTTTTTGCTCAAAAAGTAGTTTTCTTGGAAAACAAAAGCTTCTGAAGGTTATTATCTTCGGAAGTTTTAATTAAAAAGTTTCCGAAGTTAAAATGACTTCGTAAGAATTTCTTGAGAGGTTTGAAAATTTGCTTCGGAAGAAAAATTAAAACTTGAGTGCTTTGTGTATAAACTAACAAAGCTTCCGAAAGTTAATTTTGCTTCGGAAGTAAATGGTCCTTGAAAATGAGTAAGTGTCTGAGACAAGTATTTAAGCTTCAGAAGATAAATTTGAAAACTCTTCTAAAGGTAAATTTCTTAGACAGTTATTTATTTTGAAGACATGATTTACTTCCAAAGTTAAAAACATAACTTCTGAAGTATCAGAAATTTTCAAAAATCTAAGGAAAGTCTTCAAAAAGAAATTTTCATCCAAAGAAAACATGAGCTTATGAAAGTGATGAACTAGACAACTTAGGACACACATAAATTTTAAAGAAATAATAAGAATTAGTTTTAACAAGATCTACTCAAGGTTGATCATCCCAATAGCTGATATAAGATATTTAAATCTCTGTCATCAAAAGCCTTTGTAAACAGATCAGCATATTGTTCATCTGTGTGAACCTGACTAGTTTAATTAATCCCTTTTTATAGTTATCTCTTATTAAATGATACCTGATATTGATGTGCTTTGTCCTTGAGTGCTGCACAGGGTTCTCTGTGATTGAGATAGCACTGTTGTTGTCTATGTGAATGGGAGTCTCCTTGAAGTTTAACCCATAGTCCAGCATCTGATTTTGAATCCAAAGCACTTGAGCACAGCAGCTTGCAGCAGCAATGTATTCAGCTTCAGCAGTTGATGCAGAGACACATGATTGTTTCTTGCATTGCCATGAGACAACCCTTCCACCAAGAAATTGACATCCCCCAGATGTAGACTTTGTAGTCATGTTGCAACCACCATAATCACTATCTGTATAGGCATACAATTGAAGTCAAAATTCTTGGGATACCATAGGCCAAGTGTTGATGCACCTTTGAGGTATCTTAGAATCCTCTTAACAGTGATAAGGTGAGACATCTTAGGGTTGGCTTGATATCTTGCACAAATACATGTAGCAAACATGATATCAAGCCTACTAGCAGTAAGATACATAAAAGATTCAATCATAGCCCTATATAAATGCTCATCTACACACCCCCCCTCAAGATCAGGACCAAAAGAGTGGTTTTTGGCTATGGGTGTCTTAGCAATCTTACAGTCAATCATATTAAACCTCTTGAGTATGTCCTGAACATACTTTGACTGACTTATGAAGATGCCATCTTCAACTTGCTTCACTTGAATTCCTAGAAAGAAAGTGAGTTCCCCCATGGCACTCATTTCAAATCTGTCTTTCATCAGCTTCTCAAAGTCTTTGCAGAGCTTTGGATTAGTTGAACCAAAGGTGATGTCATCCACATATACTTGAACTAGAAATATGTCTTTTCCTTATCCTTTGATGAAGAGAGTTCCATCTATAGTACCCCTCCTGTATCCATTTTTACAGAGATACTCAGGCAGTGTCTCATACCACTTCCTGGGTGCCTGATGCAGCCCATAGAGAGCTTTTTCAAGCTTACAAACATAATCAGGATGATCAGGATCTACAAAACCAGGTGGTTGTTTGACATAAACCTATTCATCTATCACTCCATACAAAAAGGCACACTTCACATCAAGTTGAAAGACCTTGAAGTTCTTGGATGCAGCAAATGCAGGAATATCCTAACAGCTTCTAATCTTGCCACTAGAGCAAAGACATCAGTGTAGTCAATCCTTCTTCTTGTGTGTATCCTTGAACAACCAGTCTAGCTTTGTTCTTGATGATGATGCCTCTATCATCTTTCTTGTTCTTAAACACCCATTGGTTCCAATGGTAGTCTTCCCAGAAGGAAGAGGACAAAGGTTCCAAACTTTCTGCCTTTTGAATTTAAGCAGCTCTTGTTGCATAGCTTCAACTCAACTTCCATCCTTTAGAGCTTCATCAACTTTCTTTGGCTCTATCTGGGACAGAAAACAAGAGTGAAGACAAACATTTGCTTCATGGGTTTGTCTTCTTGTCTTTACCCCTGAGACAACATCTCCAATGATGTTTGTGGTAGGGTGAGACTTGTGGATCCTAAGCTGAGGGATCACAACAAGTTGTTGAGAGAGATCTAAATTTGAAAATTTTAGATCTGACATAGATGTTTCTCCCACCACATCAGCACACTTTTCAAGTGAAACTAGATCCAAGCAGTGTGTGACATTATTGATGTTCTCATCTATGATGTGGTTAGTGGCATCAAGAAATTCTTGGTCACTGTCACCATCACCATTGTTGTCTTCCACAGTTGAGGTGTTCTTATCTGGTTGTAGAGCCTCTGAGCTAGAATTTGAAGGCATACCAGATGTATCAGTTGAAATTGTCATTGTTGGGCTGACAGAAACCTCATTTGCAAAAGTGGTTCCAACTGGAGCTGAAGATATGTGTCTTGAGGATCTTCCTAGCTCAAATCTTGGATCAGGATCATCTGTATTTAAATTTTCTGTAGATCCTGAAACATTCTCACAAGATTTGTCAAAACAGTTGGTAACCAAATCAAGATCAAACAACCAATCCACACCAGAACCAGTAACACAAGGTGTGTGTTCATTGAAAGTCATATTGGCTGACTCCTTAACAATTCTAGTTCTAAGATTGTACACTTTTTAAGCTTAGCTTGGGAAGAGTATCTAATAAAGTGTCCATCATTTGATTTCTCAGCAAACTTGGCAATTTGATCTTTGGTATTCAAGATGGTGCAAAGACATCCAAATGACCTGAGAAAACCAATGAAAGGTCTCCTCTTGTGCCAAAGTTCATAAGGAGTTTTGCCATGAGTCTTAACTACTAAAACTCTGTTCTGCACATAGCAGCCAGTGTTGACTGCCTTTGCCCAGAAGCTGATGGGCAGTTTAGAGTCAGACAGCATGGTTCTTGCAACACCATTTTGCTGAGGAGTCCTGGGAGCACTAAATTGTCTTGTAATACCCTTTTCATCACAGAATGTATCAAGGATATGGTTCTTAAATTCGGTTCCTTGATTACATCTTATGATATTGACCTTGTGATCAGATTGATTCTCAATCTTTAAGATGAAGTTTTTTAGAATCTCAGGAGTCTCATTCTTAGTTCTAAGGAAGAAAACCCAAGTGAATCTTGAAAGTCATCTGTGATCACTAGACAGTATAAGGTCCTTCCTAAACTCATTACACTGGTGGGGCCAAAAAGATCCATATGTAACAAGTGTAGGGGTGTAGTGATTGAGTTCTTTTCCTTAGGCTTGTGAGATATCTTATGTTGCTTCCCTTTCAGGCATGCAACAAAGTGGTCATCACTTGTAAACTCTTTCTTTGGCATTCCAGTTACCAAGTCATGCTTAATTAACTTATTCATGTTCTTAAAGTTTACATAACACATTCTTTTATGCCATTGGAAAGAGTCATCACTGTTGGCTTTAGACAGAAAGCATGAAACTTCTCCAGAGGGAGAGGTTTCTTGCAAATCCATCTTGTACATGTTTCCTTTCTTGGGGGCTCTAAGCAGGATATGCTCATGAGGAATGACCACACCAGGCTTAAGAACAATGCACTCATTCTTAGTAAAGAGCATGTTATGATTCTGATCACAAAATTGAGATACACTCAGAAGATTGTGTCCAAGCTCCTTAACAAAGTTTACCTTTTCTATGCTAAGCTTACCATTTGTGACCTTGCCCCTTCCAGAAATGTAACCGCCTTCATCTCCTCCAAAAGCAACTGTCCTCCACCAATCCGTTCAAAGTTCTGGAGTAGTGACCTATTGCCAGTCATGTGCCTAGAACAACCACTATCTATGATCCAAACATTTCTGTCTGTCTTCAGCTGTCCCTGCACAAAAGAGAATGATTAGTTACATCTGGAAACCCAAGCCTTGCTTGTCTTGGGCTCATTTGCAGAAGGTAATTCAACAGTAATAGATCCTATGGTTGTACTAAGAGGATCTTGAGCTGTTGTTGATGGAGAAATCTCAGTCACTTGGTCTTTCTTAGATGTCCACACCACCTTTGGAGTCTTGGACTTGACCTTCAAAACTTTAGAACCTTTTGTGTTGGACCAAAAGAACCAATGACTAGATCAGAAAAACCTTTAAGTCCCACAGACATCAAAACGACTGAGTGGTCTACAACTGCTGAAGACAAAGTCTGAAGATAAAGTCTGAAGACAACAGCTGAAGACAAAGTCTGAAGACAAAGTCTAAAGATAACAGCTGAAGACAAAGTCTGAAGATAAAGTCTGAAATTCTGAAGACAAAGTTCTCAGAAGTTGTCAAAACAGCTGAAGTAGTTCTCTTCAGTAGTTGTGATGGTTTACATTTCAGTAGTTTGTAATCAGTAGTTTTATATTATGTAAAACATTTGAAGTTCTTACACTTCAGATGTTATAACTTCAGTAGTTGTAATGTTAGCTTATACTTGGCTTTTAGTGAAGGTGTCCTTAGTTGTTGTGGATATCTTCAGTAGTTTAGTTTACTTTCAGTTGTTTGTATAAATCAGTTAGCTGTCACTATCAAGTGACGTCAGCTGATATCACATTCCTTTTATAAAGGGAATGTTGACCTAATTTCCTGGTACGTGAAGCATGTGCGTGAATGAAAACATTCTTTTTGCAGAAAACTTTCTCTCTCTATAACCGTTACTGTTTGATTGAATATTCATATTATTCTTGCTAAAATTTCGTCTAATTCGTGTGCTATTCCGCTGCAAATCTTAATCTAATTGATCAAACTAGATTTCGATCCCTTTCAAATGGTATCAGAGCTGGTTAATCATTGATCGATTTAACAATTGATCATTGAAACTGCTCTTTTGATATCTAAGTTTGATCGAATTAGCAAATTTGCAAGAATTGGTTATAGAGTTTGTTTTTCTGTTGCTTCCGGTGAATTATTTTGAGATTCGTCTTGTTTTGAACTGTGTTGTTGAGTTTTTGAGCTAGATTTGTTAAAATCTCATTGAAACTGTTTGAATTGGTGAAAATGGCTTCATCAATCAATGATCCTCACAATACTGGCTCCTCAACAAAGCCTCCGATGCTTGTTAGGAGTGAGTATAACATATGGCAACGCCGAATGCTCATCACCTGTCTGTCAACAGTTCAGGTTGTTGGAAATTTGTGGTTCATGGACCGTATAAGCCTACGTGAGTAATCCTAAAACCAATGAGATGGTTTCGAAGAAGAAAGAGCAATACTCAGATGAAGATCTGAAACTGTTTGAAATTGATGCTAAAGCCCATGGAATTCTGGCCATGGCACTGCCTAATGAAATCTATTCTGACTTATGCATCATGAAACTGCTCATGACCTCTGGGTTGCTCTGAAAGAACAATTTGGAGGAATTGATGAGGTCTTGGCAAACAATAGAGAGATCCTTGCCCAGCAATATGAGACATTCTCTCATAGAAAGGGTGAGTCACTGACTCAACAGTTTAAGCGATTCTCCTATTTGATACCTGAGCTGAAAATGGTTAAACATGAATATACAAAAAGTCAGATGAACAATAGATTCCTCAGATCCCTGCCTGAGAGATGGGACACATATACTATTGTCCTACGCTCCAGTGCAAATCTAGACAATCTATCTCTCACCCAACTTCAGGGAAACTTTTAACATTTGAAAGAGAGATAGAACAGAAAAGAAAACTGGCTTCATCTGGGAAGCTCACTGATGATTTTGTACCAGGGAATGCTACTCTGGTTGGTTATGAGTCAGAATATGCTGCATCAGAAAGTTCTTATGATGAGCATATAGATTTCTCTTCAACAGTGGAGATCCTGCTTTTGCTGGTGTTGATAGTAATTCAGGATGTAATAGTGATAATTTGTGCTTTTTGATGGATGATTGAAAGGAATTGCTGATGATGATTTGGAAGAGATGGATATTTTGAGCCAATGGCATTAGTCAATATCAGATCTCAAAAATTTTACAAAAGACAAGTAGAAAATTTCCTGGTCTCTCTGGAAAAACCAAAGTTGGTTTTGACAAGAGCAAGTTGAGGTGTCACAAGTGCCATAGACTTGGACATTTTGCAAGAGAGTGTAGATCATCTGGATCTAACTCTTCGGCACCCTTTGTGACCTTTCCGGCAATAGTTCACAAAACAAAGGGCAACATTCTACTAGTTCTGGTCATCATTCACAAATTCAATCATCTCTCCTGCATTTTGTTCCTCAAGGTCAAATGCCATATCCTTATCCCGTTTTTACATGCCACAGTCCAATCAGGTTCCAGTACCCATAGCTCAACAACCACATGCCCTACATGAGCCTCAACCATCTCAATCAAGTCAACAATCTCAATCTCAATCACATCAAAGCTTTTCACTCCTGGAGTTGTTAACTGGAGTAGCTTACCAGATGATCTTTCTGGTTATCTGAACAAGTGTTTTCTGGTGCTGGTCAACACGTGGTGAAAATCCTTTTGAAATCTTGCTCTTATGGCCCTGGAGTCTACTGATGGTTCATGCTCATTGCTTCATCATCACAGGTACCATAGTATCTTCTGAGGCTAAGGCCAAGTTGTGTTCTGAGTCATGCATAGCTGCTTTTGCCTTAATTAGAGAAGCAAATGTAGCTTTAATTAATCAAAATCTTGACTTCTGAAAGTGATTTCCAAAAGAAAAGCTGAGTTTGAGTCTGTTTTAAAGAAAAGATGATGAGATTTACAAATTAAAATGTCAAATCACTGATGAAAAGGCAAGGTAGAGGTAATTTTAGAAAATCATAAGAATCTCAAAGAAACACTTGCAGCTACTCAGGTAGAGTGTGAACGCTGGGTAACATCTTACAAGGGGTTTGAAATGCTTCTCAGTAAGCAAACAACTTCAAATGTGAAGTTTGGAATTGGGTATAATCACACTGTACCTCCTACAGATTTTACTCCTAAGACAGAAGTAAAATCTGAAAGTGAAATCAATTCCCAAACCACATCATCATGTGTCTCATCCTCAAGTGATAAGGTAAAATCAAAGGATGAAGTCATAATAGTACCTCAGCTAATCAATCTGCTGATGGTTTTACTGCTGATAAACACATGATCAAAGAAAAGCTTAGCACTTCAGGTGTTGTCTCACAAAGTATTCAAAGTACTGAAGAGCAAGTAGCAACACCTGAAGAACATTTCAAACCAAATGAAAACAAACATGGTTTGACAACTGCTAAAGAGTTTATCAGGAAATCCAAATGTACTGATAGAAAACTTCTGAAGAACAAGTCTTCAGTTGTTACAAATCCTTCAGTACTTCACATAAGTACTGAGAGGAAGAAAGTACTGAAGAACACACCTTCAATAGTTTCATCTTCTTTAGCAGTTGAACAACAGAAGATGAAGAAAAAGCCATGTGAAATATGTGGTCTATTCAATCATCTCACTGATGAATGTTGGTACAGAAAGGGTTCCAAATTGAACAAAGATAAAATCATTAAAAATAAAAGTAATAAAATAAAAGATGAATTTGAAACCAAGTTTGTGCCACAAACATCTAAAACTGATAACCTAAAGTTTTCACAAAAATCTAAAAAGAACGAAGGGGTTTATCATAAAACAGCTGAAAATATTCCTCAAGGAGTATCAAAACACCAGACTAAGTCTGTGTCTTTCAAAAAGGAGGACATGGTGAGTCACAGGAACCAATCAAAAACAAGTACTGATGTGTCTGCTGAACTGAAGGCTTTAACAACCAATCAGACACAACTTGTTGTGATGGTTCAACATTTGTTGCGGAGAGTTAATCAAATAGATGTACCTGTGATTAAACCACTGAAAAGGAAAACTAAGCCAAATCAAAGGAATCCTTTTCAGCACCATCTCCACCTTCAAAGGCTGTTAATCATGACAAATCAGTTAGTATAAGATCTGTTGATGAGAACAGACCCAAAACCAAAATGGTTTGGGTCTCAAAAGCTAACTAGTTTGTGTGACAAATGCAGGGTCTTCAGCATGCCATAGAAGCATCTGGTATGTGGATAGTGGAGGATCTATGCATATGACAGGGAGCAGTTCTCTTCTTCATGACTACTCTCAAGGAAAGAAGGGATTGTATCTTTTGGTAATGATGCTAAGGGTTACATCATCGGCAAAGGCTTTATGTCAAATGGTGAGATAAGATTTGATGATGTTAACCATGTGGAGAATCTCAAGTACAACTTGTTGAGTGTCAGTCAAATGTGTGATAAAGGGCATGGTGCACTTTTCACCAGCCAGAACTGTCGGATTCTGTCTTCCAATGTTTTGAGAATGATTGACAAGATATTGGATGAATATACTCTCCTGAAGGCCAACAGGATTGGAAGAGTATATGCCTTAGACTTATCAAAGAAAATTGATCTAAAAGGCCATCCATGTCTGTTCTCCAAGGCCTCTCCTCAGGAATCTGAACTATGGCACAGAAGGCTTGGTCATGTGAATCTTAAAACATAAACCAGCTGACATCATGGTTTAGTGAGAGGTCTGCCATTAAAGGAGTTCAAATGTGATGACAACTTCTCTGCTTGTTTAAAAGGAAAGCAACATAAAGTATCATTCCCTCCAATAGAAGAACCAAAGTCAACTGCCTGCTTGCAATTACTGCATATGGATCTTTTTGGTCCCGTAAGAGTGATGAGCATGGCAAAGAAAAAATACTATCTCGTAATTGTGGATGATTATTCTAGATTTGTATGGACCTTCTTACATTCAAAAGATGAGGCTGTCAAATCATCATCTCCTTTGTGTTACATGTGAAAAGCAGTACTCTCTTTCTGTCAAGTGTGTGAGGAGTGATAATGGCACAGAATTAGAAATCACACACTTGATGAATTCTATTTCTCTAAGGGAATCAAGAGGCAGTATAGCATTCCAAGAACTCCTGAACAAAATGGAGTGGTAGAGAGAAAGAACAGGACCCTTATTGAAGCCGCAAGGTCAATGTTGGCTGATTCTGGTTTGCCACAACCTTTTGGGCTGAAGCTGTCAACACAGCTTGCTATGTGCAAAATAGAGTGTTAGTAAATTAGAGGTTGATGAAGACTCTTATGAAGTGTTACATCATTTGGCTCCTCTAATTTCCTCTTTAGAGCATTTGGTGTCCTTGTTATATTCTTAACATAAAGGATCCACTTCAGAAGTTTGAATCAAAGGTGGATGCAGGGTACTTTGTTGGGTATTCATCTACTTGCAAGGCATACAGAGTTTTTAATTGCAGAACAAAGATAGTTGAAGAAACCTTGCATGTAAAGTTTAATGAATCTCCAAAGGAGAAAATCCCACAAAACCCTGTGGAGTTATTTGACTTGGACATACTGCAATATGTTCCTTATCAGTCTCTAGCTGTTGCAGATTCTGTGAATCCATCATCTCCTACCACTTGTTTCCATCTGTTGGTATAAATGCAAGTTTTAGTGATCAACTGCCTGAGTCTACTAAACTTGATGTTCCTGTAGCTTCAGCAGTTCCATCCACAACAAATGCTGATGAGATCTCTGAATCCTCTACTTCATTTGAATTGCCATCTCATTCTAGGTTTCAAGAGTCTGGATCACCATCTGTTGCTGCTGAATCACCTACAAACACTTGCACAGATCTTATTGAGTATCAAGAACTGAAGATCACCCCATGTCTCAGATCATTGGTGACATCATGCTGGTTTTCAACTAGAAGTCAATTGTCCAATTTTTGCGTTTATGCTCTCTTCATCAGTCAGCAAAAGCCAAAGAACTATCATATTGCATTAAGAGACAATGAATGGGTTGAAGCTATGCAACTTGAGCTTCTTCAGTTTCAAAAGCAAGTGTGGGAACTGGTTCCTCTACCCCAAGGTAAGTGTGCAATAGGCACTAAATGGGGTGTTAGGAATAAACTGATGAAAAAGGCCAAATTGTCAAGAACAAGGCTAGACTGATTGTACAGGGGTTTTCACAAGAAGAAGGTATTGATTATGATGAAACCTTTGCCCCTGTAGCCAGACTGGAGGCAATCAGATTGTTCTTAACTTATGTTGCTTTCTATAATCTTAAAGTTTTTCAAATGGATGTCAAAAGTGCATTCTTATATGGTAAAATAAAAGAAGAAGTTTATGTGTGTCAACCCCAGGTTTTGAAGATCATAAACATCCAGATTAGGTGTATAAGCTTGATAAGGCTCTTTATGGGCTAAAACAAGCTCCCAGAGCCTGGTGTGAAACACTATCTAACTTTCTTCTTCAAAATAATTTCACTAGAGGCTCCATAGATAAAACTTTGTTCATTAAGAAAGTAGACATGCATAAGATCCTTGTTCAAATTTATGTAGATGATATATTTTTGCATCCTCTGATCCACAGTTGTGTGATGCCTTTACTGAGTTAATGCAACAAAAGTTTGAAATGAGTGCCATGGGAGAATTACAGTTCTTTCTGGGGTTGCAAATCAAACAAATGGTTGATGGAACTTTCATTCATCAGTCAAAATATACAAAGGATTTATTATAAAAGTTTGATTTACAAAACTGTAAGCCCTGTTTTACTCCCATGTGCAGCACCACACAACTGGATGCTGATCAGAATGGTAAGCAGTTGATGAAACTCTTTACAGATGTATGATTGGTTCCTTGATGTACCTTACAGCTTCTAGACCAGACATTATGTTTGCAACTTGTGTCTGTGCTAGATTTCAGGCTGCACCTAAAGTATCCCATATGATTGCAGTCAAACGGATCTTTAGATATTTGCAAGGAACTCAATCTCTAGGACTTTGGTATTCCACTAGGCACTCTTGCAAATAGTTGCTTTCTCTGATAGTGACTATGCAGGGTGTAAATAACCAGAAAATCAACCTCTGGTGGATGCCAATTTCTAGGCAATTGTTTAGTTTCTTGGCAGAGTAAGAAACAAACTTCTGTTGCTATATCATTGCTGAAGCAGAGTACATTGTTGCTGCAAGTTGTAATCTCAGGTACTCTGGCTTCAGAATCAATTATGGATTATGACATTACAGAGACTAAGACTCCTTTACTGATGGACAGTGCTTCAGCTCTTTGTATTGTTAAGAATCCTGTCCAGCATTCTAGGACCAAACATATTGAGATCAGACATCATTTTATCAGGATTGTTATGAAAAAGGTCTGATTGATCCAAAGTTTGTTCCTAGTGCTGATGAGCTTGCAGATATATTTACTAAGCTTTGGACAGTGCAACTTTCCAAAATCTAGTGCTAAGGCTTGGTATGCTGCAGCTTGAATGATTTGACAACTACTGATGATCTCAGCTCACAAGTACTGATGAGCATTAGTATACAACTGTCAAAATAAGTACTGATAAGTTATTTTATCTTCAGCAGTTTTCATAACTACTGAAGACTAAATTACTTAAAAGTACTGAAGTACTTTATTTGTTGCAAAAAACTAATATGGTTACAACCTTGATGTCTGTTCTAACAGATAAGTACTGATGACCAATGAAACATCTGAAAATAGATAATCTGCTGAGTAAGTGTTAAGGTCAAATGAAACAACTGAGATATGTGAATGACGACAACAACTGATGAGTAATTTTATTCTTCAATTGTTTCAAACAACTGCTGGTTCATTTCAAAACAACTGAAGCCAAAACCAAGTCTTCAGTAGTTTCCAACTACTGATGACAAACACCAAGTCTTCAGTTGTTTACAACATCTGAAAGTTAAAACCATGTCTTCAGTCGTTTTCTAACAACTGATAACTAACCCAAAACTTCAGTTGTTTTCTTTCAGCCGTTTCATAACCTATAAATACCTAACCCTAACTTCAAACTTTTCATAATCGTTTTTCGAACGTTCATCTTCCATTAATGGCGACCATGCAAATCAAACCACGACACAACTGTGTTGCCTACTTCACAAAATCGGCCTTTTGGACTAAGTTTGATGCTGCCATTGATCTGATGGTTGATTCCCCGTATCAAATGCTTTTCTTCTGAATCCAACCATCTATCCGATACCCTTCGCCAATTCTGGACAAATGTCACTATCCATACTGGTGAGAATGATGTCGCGATCACTCTCCAGTCATTTGTAAACCAGAAGAAGGTGGTAGTCACTCCTGCTATCATTCGCCAAACGCTAGATCTGAATGATGCCACCTTTGTCACCAAATACCCGAAGGGCACCATTGATATATCATTCATCAACCATGGATATGCAGGCGACCTAAGTGCTACAACCATTCTGAAGAAGCACTTCCATGATGTGAACGCCTAATCTTCCACATGATCAATGTTTGCCTTGCCCCCAATCCTCTTCATGGGATCAAATGTCATCCAGGTGGCAGCAGGTATTGTATTCTATCCTTGAACGCCAAAGCTTAAATTTTTCTGAAATTATATTTTTAGAATTAAAAGATCTGGCAATGAAACTTAGGCTAACAGATGGCTATTATATCCAAGGTTTCTTATGGCCATAATCATGAATCAGTTAAAATCTGATGGCCCTGTTGGCCTTGGAGTCCCTGCTGTGGTAGTTTTGCCAGAGGTATACTCCAGGCACAACTCTGACCCACCTCAAAGAGGCTGCCAAACTGCTAAAACCCAAGCATAAGGAACCCATAGCCTCATCCTCCAGATCCAAAGTCCCTCCAAACCACATTCAAACAAACCAAAAAGGCTACTCAGGGAGTTGATTCCCCTGATGATGCCCCTGCAACACAAAGGCATGATGAAACTATGGGTAGTAATCCCCTGTAGTTTCCAAGACTCTACCAGCTGAAACTACTCAGGTATCCTCTCAACAGGATCCTGATGCAACCAAAAATGGGGAAACCACATTACTGGAATCTCTCTCACTTGAGAAGATTGCCATTGAAGAGCACCATTCACCCCAGATGCAATCCTCTTCACACTTATCTCCCACTAAAGCCACCCCTACAAGCCAAACTGTGGTTATTGCACAAGTGCTGACTCAACTACATTCCTCTACCCCTCCCCAAAAACCTATTACCACTGGGAAAACCTCAACAGTTGAGGGAGAGGATTATAATGTGGCTGATAACCCATAGCACAGGGATTACAGATTTCAATCTCCCTGTGTAGAGGAGATTCGAACATCTGGTGAGGCTGCCTCTTCTACTGTTTCAGCACATGACCAGGATGAAGATGGTATCATTTCTAAGTCCTCACCAGAGGCAACTGCCAATGAAGGACATAATCCTGAGGCAGGAAGTCCCCAGTTCCAAGAAATAGGGGCACATGTGAATACTGATCTACACTCAACACATGTTCATCCTGATTTCATTAAGAGGTCAGATGATTCAGCAAAGACTGATGATGACCTGGGCTTTTTCTTTGATGTTCTAGCCCACAACACCATTCTTGAGACTGAGGTATGCAGACTACAAGAACTTCTTGCCAAAATGTCACAAGAATCAAGTCCATCTGCCACATTCACCACAGATGGCAGTTCTCCTGAAACTCTCCCAAACACTGAGCCACTCCCAACAACTTTGCCACCAGCCTCTGATTCAGGCACCATTTCTCAGGGACAGAACCCCTCTGAGCAAATGGTTGCTGCCTTTCAATCATCCTTACCTCTCATCACTTCCATAATCACAAACATTATGCATCAAGCCATTGATGAGAGGCTTTCCTCAAATCTTCAATCCTTAGTTGATGTTGCTGTTTTAGAGACTTTCTGACATTCACACCCCTGAACCCAATGCAACCAAAAGGGAGAGTCTAAGTCAGTGAAAGTAGACAAAAGAAAGAGAGTTGAAGAGGAAGAAGAAAACAAGAAAAAAGAAAAGGAAATGATCACCTACAAGAGAAGAAAAGCTCTGAACAGAGTAAAGGTGAGAAAAAGTTAGAAGAACTTATCAAGAAGCTGATGAGCAACATAGCAGATCTATGGATAAGATTATTGATCAACTCTTCAGACAAGGTTTTGACATAGCCAAACTTGACTCTGAAATCAAAAGGCTAGAGATTCAAGAGATTGAACATAGATGGGCAAGATGGAGTGAGAAAGAAAGGGAAAGGCTGGAAGCTATGACAAGATTCATATCAAAACATCTTGGAAGATCAGTCATTGAAGTGAAGTCATGGTCCAGAGACAGTATTTTGGAGATAACCACCAGAATCTGTTCTTCTGAAGTATTCAACAAAGGATTGATCATAGAAGCTCTTGATGAAGCTGGTGCTGGGAAAAGGTTTGATATGGCAAAGTTATCCAAAGCTTCACTCACAACCAAGATGCTAGAGAAGCCTGTACAATCACCCAAACCAAAACAACCAACTTCAAAACCCTCAAAATCAACTCATTTACCCAAGAAACCTACTCAACCCACGACCAATGATGCACCCAAGAGGAAGAGAAGGGTGTTGAGGATGGAAGAAGAAGAAGAAGATGATGAGGATGATAGTCTGCCAATCTCTGTTGTTCTTAAAATAAAGATGCCTGAGCCCAGGAGTCAACCAACAACAATCACACCTGACTTCCAAAGGCAAATGGTAAAAGTCAAACTTGAAGAAGAAGAACAGCACAAACAACATGATGAGCAGCTGTTAAGGATAAAGAGTTTCCTAAGTCTTCATCCATACAAGCTATGAAGAAACATGCTCAGAGGTTGTATGCTTTCAAATTTACATTTCAATATCAGAAAGAGAGAGTGAGAATTTGACCTGACCCCAGAGTAAGTGACAGAATTCATAAAAAGAAGATTCCAAGTAGATACAATGGCTAAGTAAAGAAGATTGTAGATGTTGTGATAATGTTGGCCATTGTAGTGTCACCCTGGGAAATCCTTGATGACTTCAAGAGAGCTTACAAGTCTAAGATGACTCCACAAACTTTACTAGAAAACAAAATGGTAAAGAAGGGGTTGATCTACAAGAAGCTTGAAGAAATAAGAAGAAATGAGCTCCAGTTGTTGCTTGAAGGCACTCATCCTGATGAGTTTGCATACAGAAAAATAACTACTATGGAGCTGAAGAATGGAAAGCATATTAAGTACTTATCAGAGTACTATGGGCCTGAGTTCTTCTTTGAAAGTGAAGCTGAAGAACTCATAATGGAAGAACAAGTTGTTTTCCTTGAGGCCTATGTCAGAGAGTCTTACAGACTTATCATTGGGAAGTAGGTTTCATGGATGGGGTAACAGCTCTGTGTCCAATTCCCCAAGACAGAGTTCCCATTCATCCTTTGCCAATCAAACTTTCTGAAACCTCTTCCCTGGCCTGAGCTTAATTTGAAGATTTCTGAGCTGATCCAGATAATGTTTCTGCCAATAAGTGGGACTTCAATAATCTTAAAGGTTTTGGTTGCATTGGTTCAGGGGGAGTTTGTTGGACCAAAAAAACCAATGAGCCAGATCAGAAAAACCTTTAAGTCCCACAGACATCAAAACCACTGAAGTGGTCTACAACTGCTGAAGACAAAGTCTGAAGACAAAGTCTAAAGACAAAGTCTAAAGATAAAGTCTGAAGACAAAGTCTGAAGACAAAGTCTGAAGACAACAGCTAAAGACAAAGTCTGAAGACAAAGTCTGAAGATAAAGTCTGAAGACAAAGTCTGAAGATAAAGTCTGAAGACAAAGTCTGAAGATAAAGTCTGAAGACAAAGTCTGAAGATAAAGTCTGAAAGTCTGAAGACAAAGTTCTCAGAAGTTGTCAAAACAGCTGAAGTAGTTCTCTTCAGTAGTTGTGATGGTTTACATTTCAGTAGTTTATAATCAGTAGTTTTATATTATGTAAAACATCTAAAGTTCTTACACTTCAGATGTTATAACTTCAGTAGTTGTAATGTTAGCTTATACTTGGCTTTTAGTGAAGGTGTCCTCAGTTGTTGTGGACATCTTCAGTAGTTTAGTTTACTTTCAGTTGTTTGTATAAATCAGTTAGCTGTCACTATCAAGTGACGTCAGCTGATGTCACATTCCTTTTATAAAGGGAATGTTGACCTAATTTCCTGGTACGTGAAGCATGTGCGTGAATGAAAACATTCTTTTTGCAGAAAACTTTCTCTCTCCATAACCGTTACTGTTTGATTGAATATTCATATTATTCTTGCTAAAATTTCGTCTAATTCGTGTGCTATTCCGCTGCAAATCTTAATCTAATTGATCAAACTAGATTTCGATCCTTTTCATTTTGTAACTTCAGAAGTTTTGATGACTGAACCTTCGGAAGATTCTGCAAACACTGCAGCAGACTTCAGTGCTTCGGAAGAACTCCTTTCTTCCGAGACCAAATATTCTTCCGAAGAGAATTTTCCACTTCCCTTCTTGTTAGATTTGGAACTTCCAAAGGAAACTGATTTTCCTTCCGAAGCTTGAATCTTCTTAGAACTCTTTGAAGCCTTTGTTTTGGCCATGTGGACAGTACCTTTAGGATTGAAGGGACAATCCTTTGCAATGTGAGTGGTGCTGTCACACATAACACAATTCATCTTCTTCTTCACAAGAGCCTTGTCTTGAGAGTAAGACTATCTTTGGTCACTTCCCTTCTCCACCTTCATCTTTGCAGATGCTGAGACAGTCCTCTTAGGCTGAGGACTGTGCTTGGAGTTTGATGGTCCAGGCTGTGCAGCAGTGGTACACAGCAGATCAGTCTTCTTCTTGCTGCTGAGATGAGTTGAACAAGAACCAGAACTCTTAGCAGAGGAGTTTTGGTTGATGTTTTCAGTCCCTACCACTTTAAACCCTGTAGAAATAAAAACTTGTTTCTGCTTAGAGTCAAAAGTAGCCTTGATCTCTTGAGCCTTCCTTGCCTTTCTTTTGCTCTTTCTGATCAAGTTCTTTCTCATGGACTTGGTCATCACAGTCTTCACTTTCTCCTCAAAAGGATAGTGGCCCTTCTTAGAATCCTCCTCTTCATTCTTTGTAGAGGGATTCTTCACTATCTCTTCTTCATCCTCCTCACTCATGGGATCTATGAGAGGAAGCTCATCTTCACAAGTTCCATACCTAGGAGATCTTACTGACAAGATTGTGTGTGAAGGAGCTATCTCATTTGATCTCAGTCCCTGCCTGTTTTGATAGCACACTTTGTTGTACAGGGATGAGGATATCATGTTCTTAAAGGTCTCCTCTTCAAGAATATTCTTTTCTGCCCTGGCTTTGCTGATCACAAGCTCAGCCTGGCACTCAGTTAACTTGGTTATGAGATCTTTAATTTGAGTCCTAAAATCTATGTGTTCATATTTTAGAATTGAAATGGTTTTCTCTAAGTCCTCTATTTTGAGTTATAATCATTTTCAGACTTTCTAAAATCAGATTTTAAAATGTTTAAGGACTCAACATCAGATCTCAGTTCCAAGTTATAGGACCTGTACCTGTTAACTTTAGCAATGCATTCAGGAGTACAGAGATGTTCCAATACCTTGGCTTCATCATGATCTGCCATCAATGCTTGGTTTGGAGAAGCATCTTCCACCAAAAAGCTCCAGTCAAAGCCTCCTTCTTCAACAGCAACAGCAGCTTGCTGCTTTGACTTCTTATTATGGAGAGCTTTGTTAGTGTAGTTTGGTCTGGATTGTGTTTGGCCACCATTTGTTCTAGGTGCCTTACATTTTCTGGCAAAATGGCCCATCAAGTTACAATTGTAACACTTGACTTTGCCTTTGTCCAGTCCAAACTTTCCACTGGTTGCATTGCTTGGAAACTTTCTTCCAGTCCTCTTGTAGAACTTCTTGGCTCTGTGAGTGAGAAGAGCCATCTGCTGGACTATTTCCATATATCCAGATCATCTGGATGGATACAATCCAGGTCTTCAAGAGTGAAAAGAGAGTTGCCACAGCTTTTATCAGAAAACACAAAAGCTTGAGAAGAGCTTGTCTCTTGGAATGGGCTTCCTTGAGTGTAGTTCTCCTTTGGTGTCTCTGGAAAGGTGATGAAAGGATCCTTTGATGAGTTGTCAGGGTAGCATAAGAGATGATGTTTGGGTTCTATGCTATCCCTTTCAACCACATGTAGGGCTAAACCCATCTGATTGTTGGAGTTTCCAGATGAACCTTGCATGTTCATCTCCATCTGGTAGCCATTGAGAATCTCATATAACTCTATTAGAGTAAGAGTTTTGAGATTTTCAGTTCTCTTGATCACCACACAGTAGTGTGTCCATTGCCTAGGAAGTAAGGACATGAACTTCCTTACAATATCTCTGTTTTCAAGAGAAACTCCTCTATCCACTAGGGTATCCACAATCTCAACATACCTGAAGTACTGCTGAGTCATGGTCTCACCTGCTTTGAAGGTGAAGTTTTCAAACTGCTACTTCAGGAGATCCTTCTTGTTCTCCTTGGCTTTAGAAGAACCCTCATACATCAGTTTCAATGCATCCCACAGCTGCTTGGCTGTTTTGCACTTCTTGAAACCTCTGTACACAGAGTTTGGAAGGGCAGTTTGAAGAGCTGTCATGGCTTTTCTGTCTATCTCTACTCTCTTCCTATCTTCATCAGAGTAGTTAGCCACATATTTGGGAATCATACCAGCACCAGTAGCAGAAGGTGTGCTGGGTATGAAAGCTCCATTCTCAATAGACTCCCACATTCTTGAATCAAGAGACCTGATGAAACCTTCCATTCTTAAACACCAGGTGTCAAAATCATCAAGAGTGATCAGTGGGGATTTGTTCATGGTTCCAGTTTCCATATCAGTTTTGGAAATGGCTGCCATTTGAAAAGTTTAGTATTTGTGTGTGTGAGGGATCTTAAGATGGTGAGATCTTATATCAAGAGCCTGGAATGCTCTGATACCAAATGCAGGATCGTTGAAGGGTATAAGTTACAACATAACAACACAAAGAGGAGATAAACTAAACTTAGATCAAACAATAAACTAGATTAACCAAGTAGTGACACTAAGAACACAAGTAATATAAGAGACAGAACACAAAGAACACAAGTATTTGGTTTTCAAGAATGCAGTATATTGTCTTCTCTATGTTCTATTACAAGTGTTACAAAAGCATATTCGAAAGATACAAGAACATGAGATACTTATACAACATCCTACAGCCGGCTATACTTTGAAAGCCAGCTGGATACAATTGACTAGACACACAAAATCAATTGTAGAGTCAAAAGGCAGATTGCCTTTTGACTTGTGACTATGACATGTCATAGCTCACATCCTTATCTATTACAAAAAGGATAAAGTACATAAAGTAGAAAGTTACAGACTCAAGACCTCAATGTACAGTTACCAAAAGCATGGACCTTTTCACCAAACCATGTTAGTTGGTGATTTGTAGAGTTGCAGCGAAAAGGTGTCCAGCTTTATGGAACAGTACAGCAGATAAATCATATTACTAAAAGTCTCCGGAAGAAATCTATCTTCATGAACTTGAAGCTTCGGAAGACTTTGTCTCTGAGGCTTCGAAAGACTTCATCTTTGGCTTCGGAAGATGTTGGTCTTGGCTTCGGAAGATTTCACACTTAGAGTATTTTTGTTGCACATGTGAAACTTCTGAAGCATTCTACTTCAATGCACTTGTGCAGCATGCAGGAAAGACTAAAGATGTTTAAGTTGCATTAGCCTCTTCATTAATCTCTACATAAACCTAGTGCGAGGTCGATTCTCGGGAGGTGGAGGAACATTCTTCTCTAGGATGAGATCGGTCGTGTACTGAGGGTAACACTCCCACCTATGAACCGATGGATAATTAGGTAAAGTAAAGGGCTGATCGTAATCAAGTCTCTCTTTATTATTATAACGTAGTGGCGAAACGCATGGACCCTCAAAGGAAACTATATAATAGTAATAATAGGCCTTTTGCCTCGAGAAGAAGATTAAGGCGCTGAGGATGATGATGCCATTCCTACAAAGAACCGCTCACAGGAAATGAGCAACGTCAAGCAATTAGCAAGTATAGCAAACAAGCAAGGCCAATTAACAAAACTAATCGTGTCTATATGCGTGTAACTAAGGCATGAGTCAATAGTCTAAATGCAATGCAAATGTAATGCAAGTTTAATTTAGTTCGCTATAACCATTGGTTTTGATACCAATCTATCACACCCTCAATTTCCACGAACGAGGTAATACCGTTAGGCGCGTGACATACCAGGATATTAATTATTAGTTACACCAAACGACTCAACAGTTACAGAACATAATTGCTCATTTAAATTAAAATTCTCAAAATCATAGTTAAAGGAAAAAACATGAAAGTTATGCGAAAACATATAAATTCACAATTCAAACGGCGCAGACACGCACAAACCAATTAAATATTGTTTGTAGAAAATGCAAGTTGTTCGTTGGACTCTATGATGTTGAATGCAGCATGAGATGTTCCCATTCGTTTGCATCTTAAAAACATGAAAGAAACATGCTAAAGTATCAACACAAGGTTGGTGAGTTCACAAGTTTAAAAAAAACATAATAATAAATTGATACAGTAAACAAAGTAATATCAGTATATAGCTAGTCTACTATACAAGTTACTAAGTGTACGAAGTTCGCAACCAAAGAGACAATGTAAAAGAAGGCCTCGGTTGTGAACATCAGGTTACAACAATAGAAATTAAGTCAACTAAACACCCGTTTGACGTACCGTTGTGCTAGCGCGACTAGCCCGGGTGAGATTTGTCAAACTCAGTAGATGTATTCAAAATTACCTTGCTATAATACATACATTAACGGTTCGAAAATGAGAACTTAAGTTGGTACAACAATAATAAACAAGTGATATTATAATAATATAGACCAAATAAAAATTATTTAGAACACACACAAAAAAGAAATAAGTAAAATGGAGTTATGGACTCACATTTAATGCACAGAAATATCTGAACTGTACGGTTTCACGTTCGTGACGTGGTTACCAAAATATATATAATATATATATATATATATATATATATATATATATATATATATATATATATATATATATTTGCAGCTTTCATGTATATAAATACATAGTGCAACACACATGAATATGTACTTCCATACATACATACACATGACTACATGAGGAAACTATATATATACATACGCATGATTATGAACAACCGAAGTTCATACGTGAAGAACTTGGGACCAAACGACCACCCGGGCGGGTAACCACAAGACGTTCACCCCGGTCCACACTCACGCACAACATGCGCATGAAACCGAACGTTAAATCGCGAGTAACTGAGAGCGTATAAATGAAACGAAGCAAAAGGAACATTCCGTAGGGTTGGATTTCTCACGGTTGCCGAAAGAGTTACGATCGCCACAAGAAAGCTTGTGGCGTGGAATATGTCGGCGTCGAGAGAAGGGAGGAAATCGCCGGTGGTTCAACCGCGAGGTTGTTTGAAGGTGTCGAGGAATCACTTGGGGTTAGGGTTGCGGTTATTATGAAAATTTTGAAGTGGAGAAGGGTTTGGAGAATTAGATTTATGGGTATTTTAGAGGAACCGAGAGTGGGTCGGTTTTAAACCCAATTTCCCACTTGGTCCCTCGAGTTTAGGCCAATTGCACAATGCCCCTTGAGTTACAAATTCAACTTTTCCAATTTAATTTATTTGGTTTAATATATATTTTAGCAAGTTAAATAATTATATATATATATATATATATATATATATATATAATATATATATATATATTATATGACAAGGTTAAATAATTAAATATATTATAATAAGGTTAATAACGAACGTTAAATGATGGTGTTAACCTGGTATTACATGGTGTCATAGGTGTTACATTGACTATTTTTTATTTAATAATCTTTTTACCCACAACAATGAACGTATCACAAATCCATAAATTTAAAATACAAAAAAATTATGAATTATATTATTGGGTTCCATGGTTTTCTTTTAATTTTTACATAACTACTGCGTAACAAATATAACAAAAACCGAACCCAAAATATAAAACCGAAGCCGAAATGAAAACGTAAATGAAGTCTGTCGAATGTGATATCATCAAACATTATATAGACAAATCGCGAGGGTAATGAACCTGAGATGGTTGAAAAATATTTTAAAATCGATTATGATTTCATTTTCAAAAAAAGATAGCTATGAATTTATTAAAACTGGAGAGGAGTCGACTAAAAAATTATGTAACGTTTATCAAGATTTAAATATAAATTGAGTATTTAATGAAAAATACAATCAAGAAACAAATTTCATAGATGAAGAAAATCATAAATGATTTGTATAGTTTTTATTGATGAATTATTTGAAAAAATAAAAATATCGGGTATGATTTAATTTCCAAAAAAAATGTGCTTTATATTAGTGTTAAATTTCCAAATTTTCCTTAAATTTCTTTTGTAGATAAGTTAACTTTTAGTCAAATGAAATTATACTAACACTAAGAACATATACATATTTAGACGGGAACTGAAAAATATATAGACTTAAGAGAATGCAATGTGACACTAAAGTTATTGTTTTATTAATAAGTATAGATATTATGACAAGGTTAAATAATTAAATATATAATAATAAGGTTAATAACGAACGTTAAGTTGATGGTGTTAACCTGGAATTACACGGTGTCATAGGTGTCACATTGACTATTTTGTTATTTAACAATCTTTTTACCCACAACAACGACGTATCACAAATCCATAAATTTAAAATACAAAAAAATTTATGAATAATATTATTGGTTTCCATGATTTTCTTTAATTTTTACATAACTATTGCGTAACATCGTTAACATGAGTTGGTTGCCGAAGAACCCCGCAACAACACGCGGGTTCAAATTCTAGTTCTATTGAAACCTTATTTAATGAGGACGTAATGAGACATGTAATTAACCAGACATCTAAACCATGTTAACGGAAGGACAAAACTTTAAATTTCATTCTACATTCATGATTTAACAAGCAAGAAGTATTGTATAACCAGCACACATGGCTAACAATAGTTCCTTTGATGTTAAGACCACTCCAAATTCACCCAACGTCACAGTGTTACGCCCAATCCTCAAAAACCTTAACCGCTAGAAACTAGAAGCGGATAGATGAGTATCTCATCTAAAAATGCCACTAGTAAAGGTTGTAAAAAGCAATAAAGTTTGTTGAGGGGTAAAAGTCTAATGAATTAATGAATAAGTAAACAAATTATCTAATAATTTTAATGGTCGCTATTGTGTTGTACTCGAATCAAGTATTTCATTACCAAATTAAGAGGCTGTTTGACAACTTCTAAATGATTAAGTGTTGAATCAATAAGAGGTCTGAACCATTAAGTGTTGAACCATTAAAAGGTCTGAACCATTAAAAGGTCTGAACCATTAAGAGCTAGTATATCGTTTAACTATTAAAAAAATGTCTGACCAATTCAGATAATATGTCTTAACCATTCAATATTAAACCTATTAACAATTCAGCATCTATATAATGTTTAACCATTCAGAGGTAAATATCTTAACCATTCAGACATGTACTTGCGAAACAAACAGTCTGAATCATTAAGTGCTAAACCATTTAGCATTTAAACCATTAAAAGGCTAATTAAGAGGCTGTCAAACAACCTCTAACTAAGAGGAATGTTACATTTCTTACACCAACTTCTGTTGGTGCAAAACAAGCAAGAATAAGCTAGTTTGCAAGTACCCCCTTCATACTAATGCGACTGGTAGACACTCTAAGATATATATATATATAATATATATATATATATATATATATTATATATATATATATATATATATATATATATATATAATATATCTACTTCCAATCTTTATATACAAACCATTATATCTTTTGCCCTTTTTGAGCAAAACACTATTTCAAAAGGATATCTTTTCCATCAATGTTGACCACTTCTGTAATGTAGTTGAGCTACTCAAAATTTTCCCACCTCTAGTTTTAATGAGGTCAAACAAGCAGTGAATTGACAAGAGTCCATCTTCAATCCATAAATGGTGTCCTTCATCTTCGTGCCCACATTTACGCCTATGTGATGATACCAAAAAATGAGAGATGGGCATGGAGAGTGCCTTCGAAGTTGAGGCACATAAGAAAGCTAAGGAGGCTAAGCAAAAGAAATAGCACAAAGACAAAGCCCAAAGCCATATATTGTACACATTTCATTAACATCGGCGCCAACCAAAGAAACAACTCCAATTGCTCAAACTACAACTCAAGTCAAACCATGTAGGCAACAACTAATCCTAAACCATGAGCAACAACTATAATTATCAAGGAATTGCTTCTAGAGTCTAAACAAGTTACTATGGCTAAAGCTTCTACTATACTTTACCAAAATAAGCAAGGTACTAAACCAGATCAAGCTCAATCTGATTAGAAAATAGATCATGTAACCTCAATGATCAGTTGAAGAATTACGCAAAAAGTTTGAGATAGAAAGTGTGTTAGTTTAATGTTTATAAAACTATTAAGTGAATGTTTGAGAAAAAAACATGTTGTGTAATGTTAGTTTTTATAGTATTTGCTTCCATCAATTTTATTTTTAGCTAAGTAAATATACAGTGATTTAAATAATTATATTCTTCTTAAAATAATTCACTTTTTATAGTGAAATTAGCTCTCGATTTTGCATTCATTAAGCCAAAAATAATATCTGAATAAAAAATTGATCGCTTGTGGGTTCTGAACTTCTGATAGTAACTTAGCAGTACTCAAGTCTCAAGTCTCAACCGTATGTGGGCCATGCAAAAGGAATAAATATGAAAATTACAATTTAGCCCAATACCATTGCTTTAATTTGCTTTTAAGCTATGGCCCCAATATGGCCCAAAGAATTTAGATGCATTTATTACATTGTAGTATTGTTCTTCCACGCATCAAATTATACATTCAACTACACCTGCACCTTTTGCATCTTCCTTTATTCTGTAAAGGTATCATTTTGCCATTGGGTTAATATTTAATCCATCACAAACGTTGAGTGATATACATAATGTAAATCGTTGGATTTTCTTTGTGTAATTTTCAGGGCCGTCCCTGAGAATTGTTGAAAAACTTTAGGTCTTAGGTGAGTAGAAATAAATGAGACTCTAATACGATTAATCAACCGCGCTGACCTCCTGTGTTCCGATCCTTCTTTACTGCCCCCATCTTCACCCAAAATCACAAGTTTTTTTTTTAATTTTAGATTAGGTTTAAATTTTAATAGTGAGTAAATGATAGTGAGCTAAAATAAGTAAAATGCTATTCTTACGAACTCACTTGCCAATTCTCATGAACAATTTTTTAACTTTTGTATTCCAAAGTTCCATCTCGTTGGTGACTTTGAGTATGTAATTGAAATTAAATGTGCTAAGTGTTGACAATTTTCTAAATAAAAGTAGGCTTTTCTGGAGAACAATGTATTCAGAACATTGTTTTGCAACTTTTTTCCATCAAGACTGCACTTGCAAAGTTGATTCAAGTTGATGTGAAAAATATTTGTGGATTTTAGTTTGAAACTTTACTCACTTAATGCAGTAGGACATAACGATCTAGTATTAACTTAACAAGAAAGCTCGGATAAGAGCATTCACATTACATTCTTTAAATTCATCATTATAATTATACTAAAAATCATTATTATTATATCTTTCTTTTCAATATTCAGTAATATTCTTTTATACTTTTATTATTGTATTTTTCTCTCTTACACTCACTACCATTTTCATTAAATATTAAAAGATTACCAGAGGTGAACAGTATCACCCCAAATATACAGATAAACGACAATATTGTTTCTATCATCCACTCATAATTATTATAATCATTCCCTATAATATATTTTACACACTCGATTATATATATATAGAGAACCCACTATAAATTCTTTAGAAAAAATACATGAAAATATTAGATTCTAACGGGTAAAGACACATGATTGCTACCAATGCGGGTGCTATGGTCTCATGTTATAACCAAACCAATCAACTTTCTTTTTACAACTGAACAGTATGTTCTATTGGTAGTGTTAACTCATTGTTTATATAATTTATATTCATTTCAGTTTGATTTCAAATAGGTTACTTTGTCATGCATGTAGTTTTATAGTCGCTCTAATTTCATTTTTTTTATATTTGGTATATATTGCATTTACTACTTCATGTGCTACTTTATTCATCTAAAATGATAGTTTTTGTTTTTTTTGATATTGCATTATATAAAGATTGTATAAGGTGCTCATGAGCCATTTTGGATTTATAGTTATCTGGCCAATGATTTACTTGTTAGAAGCATCAACCTTAGGATTAAGATAGATAAAAATATATCTGTCATCTTATTACATTAGACGCTTTACAGTATCAAAATACGTTAGTAAGCCTATGAAAATGATAGCTATAGATGACAACACAACAACCGTTAGTACAAGTTGCATGTTACAGAAGATGATTATGATTGCCTTAAGATTGATGAAGGTACTGAGTTTCTTGCAAAGATCATAGACAATGAATAAACTTGATAATGAGTCGTTATGGGGATCACGCATTACAATTGCAGTTTTTTTTGCTCTTCTTAAATTTGTTTACTTATTTTATTCGTGTGCTCTAATGTTTATGTTATGGTTGTATGCCGATGTTAATAATTAAAACACACAAGATTCTCGCATGCATGTACGAGAGGTGAGCAGTGAAGATGCAACAACGTCCTAGGAGATCGAATGTATGAGCCTAAGCAATTCAATTACTAGATGGGTTATGCGTTTCTTGAAAAACTCCACACACTCTATATATGATGGTTAACTCATAATTTAATTTCATTAGATTATTTATGTTTTTATACTTACGTTGTTTGGCAAATTATTCTTTACCTTTATGTCATGATTTCCTTATTGTATTATGGCATTTACTTTATAGTTTGCCAAAAATATATTGTTTACTATATATTAGAGATATTTGCATATATATATATATAATATATATATATATATATATATATATATATATATATATATATATATATATATATATATATATATATATATATATATATATATATATACACATATATATATATACACACATATATATATATATATACATATATATATATACATATATACATACATATATATACATACATATATATACATATACGTATATATATACATATACATCTTTTTATTATTCTAATAAAAGGGTAAATGGGGTGTCACATATTAGCACCACAATCATTCTCATCAAAATTTTCCAGCATCTCTCTCCTATTAAATATTTACCTTAATTATTAACAACTAGCTTTAGTAAACCCGTATATTATACGGGTTGAATAAATAAAATATTTATATAATAAATTTATTAATTATAAAATAATATTTTAAGATATGATATGACTTAAATTACGTATCAGAAATGACTATAAATAATAGAACAATAATATCAACTTTTTAATTTTTTCAAAAAATTAACATTTTAATTTTAAAACAAACGTATAAAATTTTAAATTTCTTATTACAACTCCCAATATGATTTCTTTTTAAATTGACTTATTAAAAATAAAAATTTATTTAGAAATAACCTTAATAAATAAATTATTTCTTAATTTATTATATATAAAATGTATTAAAATAATTTTATTAGTAATTAAGGTAATTATTTAATAGGTGAGAGAGACGGGAAAAAATTGGTAAGAATGATTGTGGTGCTAACACGTGGCACCCCCATTTACCCTTTTATTAGAGTAGTAAGATATTATTTTAATACTTTTTAATATTTAACAAATTAAAAAATGAATCTATTTATTAAGGTTATTTCTAAATAAATTGATATTTTTAAGAAAGTCATTTTTTAAAAACAAAAAATAATTAAAATTTGGAGTTGTAATAAGAAAATTTTTAAAATTGACATTTTATATGGTTGTTTTAAAACAATATGTTTATTTTTTTTAAATTAACATTAAAACTTTAAAAAGTTGATATCACTATTTTATTATTTATTTTTTTCTCATACATAATTTTAGTCATATCATATCATTTTGTAACTAATAAATTTATTATATTAATATTTTATTTATTCAACCCGTGTAATACACGAGTTTACTAAAGCTAGTATATATATACATATACATATATATATATATACATATACATATACATAGATATACATATATATATATATATATATATATATATTATCTTTATTAGTAAAGGTTTTATTTGTCTTTTCTTTTGATAAGACATCTAACATTCTTTTAGAATATTCTGTGCTCTACATAGAGCTCTTTCTTGTACATTTTATATATATACAAAAATATCCCGAGAATGTTTATTCAATACCCATAATACTATTTTCATGGTATTAGAGCTTCATGCCTAATCCAAGAATAGCAGATATTTCATCATCGATCTTCTTTTCTAATTTCATTTTTTTCCTTTGTTGGGTATTCTACCTTTTAAGAAATTGAAGATTTCCAACATTATTGAAATTGAAGATTTGAAGAACAATAGCAACAAAATATTAGTCTAGGGTTTGTTTTGTAATTATTGTAAATGCTAGACTAGTATAAATATTAGAACATATTATCATTGTAAAGAGTGACTAATTCACCACTTGTTAGGGTGAATTAAGTTCATCATCAACAATAATATATCATCATCCTTCAAGGATGATGATTTCAACAACATATCAATAAACACCAATCATTAAACATGTTTGTGTTCTTCATCATGTTCATAATTATTATATTTTAGCATCTAATCATTCAAATTCTTGTCATTATCAATATGAATCCTAAGATCCATGCTCATTGTTCCTGTTCATATCGGGAACACACAATTGGTATCAGAGCCGGAGTTGATGGATTCATATTGATTTTGATGAGATTTCATGGTTAGAGTGCTGAAATTATTGAAGATCTAAAGAAAACAATTCAACAATCAATCAAAATTAGGGTTTGCGGCTTCCTCAAGATCAAACAAATGTCGAATGGGGTTTCTTGCTCATTAGGGTTTCGACCACATTAGGGCTGCCGAATAAGGCAGCTTGCGAACCAAGTGTTGCAGCTGAATGTTGGCTGCCAATTAGGGTTTCTTGCGGCCGATAAGGGCTTCTTGCGACCGATTGGGGCTGCCAAAATATGGCTGCTGAATGTTGGCTGCATTGGGCACCTTGCGAACCAAAAGAAGCTGCCAAAGGCAGCCCTTGCGAACCAAAAGAGGCTGCCGAATAGGGGCTGCCGATTAGGGATGCTTGCAGCCAATTGGGGATGCCCTAATTAAGGTTTGGCGAATATAGAATGTGGTTGCAAATGTCTTTGTCAATTAGGGTTTCTTGCGAATTTAGGACTGCCACATCAAGTATCAAACAAATTAGGGTTCGCAAACTAGGGTTACAAATAGGCTCGTGAATACCATTAGGTTTTGTTTCTTGGGCTCCATCATTAAACAAAAACATTAGTTGGAATTTGACTCAAGTGTGAAGATTAGGCTTATGATCAACAAAACAAATTTGGGCTTCGTATTGGGCTCTCAACAACAAAAACAAGTGATATTGAGTTACAATATATATTTGTACCAAAGTTTTGAAGACCTCGCTTCTGCATCAACAACAAATTTCTTGACTTTGGATAACTATTCAACAAAAAAAAGATCAAGCTTCAATTCATATTGGAAATCTATAATTTAGGGAGAGTATTGTTGGGTATTCTACCTTTCAAGAAATTGAAGATTTTCAACATTATTGAAATTGAAGATTTGAAGAACAATAGCAACAAAATATTAGTCTAGGGTTTGTTTTGTAATTATTGTAAATGCTAGACTAGTATAAGTATTAGAACATATTATCATTGTAAAGAGTGACTAATTCATCACTTGTTAGGGTGAATTAAGTTCATCATCAACAACAATATATCATCATCCTTCAAGGATGATGATTTCAACAACATATCAATAAACACCAATCATTAAACATATTTGTGTTCTTCATCATGTTCATAATTATTATATTTTAACATCTAATCATTCAAGTTCTTGTCATTATCAATATAAATCCTAAGATCCATGCTCATTGTTCCCATTCATATTGGGAACACACATCCTTTCTCTTATCATCCTTTTTCATCATTCTTCTGTCATCACCATTTAATATTTCACTTTTCATATTTCCTGCTAAAATCAAGTAAGAATTGTGTCAACCTCAAGTTCTTCAGATTCAACTTCGCAAAATCAATATGGCTCTCATATTTCAAACCTAGCGCACCTTGCCAATCTAGTTTCTATCAAACTCGATAATGATAACTATCTAGCTTGGAAATATCAAATTACCACTGTTATAAAGACAATGGGGCTATTACCTTTCTTGAATAAGGATCTTATTCCTCCTACTTTAACTTCCCGGAAAGAGTTGCTTGGGAGAAACCTGATGGTTATGTAACTGCTTGTTCAAATGCAACCCTATCTCCATCAATTGCTCATATTGCTATAGGAACTAAATCTACTACAGATCTGTGGAAGGTTATTGAGGAATCATACTTTCAACACTTGTTTGCCAAGCAAATGCAACTTAAATATATTTCTTATCATTTATTTCAAGAAAATATAATTGATTTTCATTCGTTAAATATAAATGTTTGACAAAACCCCAAATATCAAATTGAAACCCTAGTTCTTGTTTAACCATTAAAATTATGATTAAACTTAAAAATCTTGTAAATATACATTTTAGGTGCATTGTGAAGGACTACGCTAAAACGACGTTTAGTATTCTATTTAATTTTCAATTATATACTTATTGATCATGTGAGTATTTCTATACCCCTTTTTCATATTTTTCACACTTTGGGGTGAAACATGTTACCTTATAACCGTTGCACTTGTAAAACGTTTAATTCTTGTAAACTTATGGCAATTCACTTATATGTTGTGGTTAGTTGATCTTTGTAATTATCATGTATTGACGATTCATGTACAATCATTAACTATTGCTAACCTGGCGACGTCATAGATCTATGGGCCTGACAAGCCTGCTTAGTTAATCCAAGTACACTTAGCTAATCGTATAAACTTTTAAACGTTGAGACTTGTAAAACTGTCAAGGTTTGATTGTGCATCTGTCTTACATCCCTAGTTACTTTGTTCTCTAACTTATGACATAAATTGTCATCTTTTATATACTTATGTATTGAAAATTATGGAAATCTCACCAACACTATGTTAACCTTTTATTTTTAACATGTTTCAGGAAACACGCAAGTTTGATTGCCACCTTTGAAGCTTATTCACACCTAGGAATAGACCTAGTTAAATAAATGAATGGACTTGAAATATTCTTATTATGACTTGTTGATTTTCTTATTTGAGACTTATGCTTGTAATGTTACTTTTAAAACTTATGATTATTATATTTGGATTTAATAATAGCTTTATGTGGTTGTGAACGATCTTAACTCTCACATCTCGACGTTTCTGCCGTGAAGGTTGGGGTGTGACAATTATGGCATTCTCGCTTAGGACATCCGTCTGATTCTATTTTATCTCGCCTTTCGTTTTTACATATGTCAAAGAAGTCGTTAAACAATTTTTGTAACTCTTGCCAAACTTCTAAATCTAGTAGATTACGTTGATGCTTTTCGTCAGTTCAAACCACTAGTTGAAAATCTATTTTCTTGTACCATCAAATATTTTCAGTGTGATGGAGCATAGGAGCTCATTCATGGCCAAATGGCTAGCTATCTATCTGATTGTGGGATTGCTTATCGCATAAAATATCCGTACACACCTTAACAAAATGATGTTGTTGAACGGAAAAATTGCCACTTGTCCGAGATTGCACGTGCATTACTATTCCATGCTCATCTTCCACAACAATTCTGGTATGATGCTTATGCAACTGCGGCTTTCTTGATTAACCGATTACCTTCACCCGTGATTCATCAATCATCTCCTTACGAGGTTCTCTTAGGCACCAAACCTGACTATTCCATTCTTCGAACCTTTGGGTGTTTATGTTATCTGTATCTTGGTAATGTTCGAACCAACAAACTTTCTCCTAAATCGATCCCATGTCGATTCCTTGGATATGCCCCATCTTATCAAGGATACTTATGTTATGATCCTCAAAATTATCGTACCTTTACCTTTCGTCATGTCACTTTTCATGAGACTGTCTTTGATATGCCTACCACTTCTACCACTACCTTTGCTTCTCCAATCGCTTCTACCATCACTGTTATTCCTCCTCTATCATATTTATCTCCTATCTTCTCCTCTTCTCCATCATCACCATCATCTACCTTTTCTCCTCCATCTTTTTCTCCACATTCACCTCCCCTTCCCCTCCACCTTCACCACCACCCCACCCCCACTTCACTCACATCGTATGATCACTCGTTCTCGTGATCATACTCGCCAGCCTCAACAGTTTCCTAATCGTGTTCTTCTTCACTCTTCCACTTCTCCTTCCACTGAGCCCTTATTCTTTTCTCAAGCTCAGAAATGGCCAGTATGGTGGGATGTGATACGCACAGAGATTACTGCCTTGCATTCAAACAAAACTTGGGTTTTGGTTTCTCCATCTACTAACGCCAATATAGTGGTTGTAAGTGGGTTTACCGGATTAAACGTAATTCGGATGGCACTGTTATAGATATGAAGCTCGTCTTGTTGCAAAGAGCTTTCTTCAGATAGAGGGTATTGACTATACTGAAACGTTTAATCCTGCGGTTAAACCCACCACTTTTCGTCTTATTCTTTCTGTTGCATTCTCTCGATGTTGGGATATCCCCCAAGTAGATGTCAATAATTATTTTCTTCATGGTGATTTATCTGAGACAGTATACATGTCTCCACCTCCACGTTTTGTTGATCCCTCTCATCCTTAGCACTGCTTACTTCAGAAGGCCATATATGACCTCAAGTAAGCCCCTCGAGCTTGGTTTCCCAAGCTATCATCTGCATTGCCTACATCAGGATTCTCTTAGTGTGTTTCTGATACATCTCTCTTCGACTAGAGTAGAGAATCAGTTGTTTGTTACATTCTCGTTTATGTGGATGTTATTATCATTACTGGGAGTTCTTCACATTTTATCATGCATTTGATTGAGCGGTTACATTCCCAATTTACACTCAAGGATTTGTGTCCATTATCATATTTTGTAGGTGTGCAAGCTACATTCGCTGGTGATACGTTACACTTATCTCAGCAAGGCTACTTACGTGACTTGTTACATCGGATTGTCGCTCTTTATCTACACCAGTATCTTCTGGATCACAACTTTCTAGGTATTTAGGCACTCCGATGGATGATTCTATGTTATAGCGGAGTACCGTTGGAGCCTTACAATATCTTGTCTTGACTCATCCTGAGATTGCGTATGCGGTTAGTAAGGTGTCTTAGTTTTTACAGAAGCCAACCGATCGTCATTGGGGTGCAGTTAAGCGTATCTTGAGGTATCTTAAAGGTACTATTTCTTATGGTTTGACATTTCGAAGATCTACCAGCACCGACATACATGCTTATTCTTATGCTGACTGGGCTGGTTGTCGAGATGATCGCCGTTCCACCACAGGTTTCTGCATATTTCTTGGGCCTAACCTTATTAGTTGGAGTTTCAAGAAATAACATACAGCTGCTCGTTCCAGTACAGATGCTGAGTATCGTGCTTTGGCTCAGACTGCAAAAGAGGTTCGTTGGATTTTATCTATAATGTTCGAGCTCAAGATTCATGTCTCACGTCCACCTACTATACGGTGTGATGACATTGGTGCCATATACATAGCAGTCAATCCTGTATTTCATCAGCGCACAAAACATCTTGAGATTGATTTGCACTTTGTTCGAGACATGGTCTTAGCTCGTACTATTTCCGTGAGATACGTCCCTACCGCATCTCAGCTTGCTGATCTTCTAACCAAAGGTTTATCGTCATCTCGATTTGCTGATCTCAGGTCCAAGCTTCACGTGGCATCTCCCGTTTCACTTAAGGGGGTGTATTAGAGATATTTGCATATATATATATTTATCTTTATTAGTAAAGGGTTTATTTGTCTTTTCTCTTGATAGGACACCTAGTATTCTTCTAGAATATTCCGTGCTTTACATATAGAGCTCTTTCTTGTACATTTTATATATATATAAAAATATCCAGAGAATGTTTATCCAATACCCATAATACCATTTTCACAATATATTTTAATAAGGTGAGGTTATTATGACGTTTCTGTTCTAAGCCACCAGGCGAATACATGATAGTCGTTACTAATAGACCACTGGGGACCGTGGTGATTAGTTTTTCATGATGAACCATGCAATTAGGCTAGATTAGAAATAGTTTCCAAAAACATTTTAACGCAGTGATTGGAATTTTACTCACTCGCCAACGAAGGGCCTATGGTGATTAGTTTTTTTATTGATGAAAGCCGCTAGCTTGGGGTTCTCCCCATTAGAATCCCATGGTGTATGTCCTTGAACCCTTGAGGTTCCTAGATGGTAGAAATCACAATAATCTCAAATAAATGTATGCTCTACTTAAATGTATACTCCACACTGTTGGACTTATACCAATGTATATTAATTATAATTTCACTTTTGTAATGGGATGCATTATATTTGTATCTTGTTTCATATTGAATTCATATTTCTGTCACGCTTAATTTCGATTTCTTCATATTTAGAAATGACTTCAAGCTCTATAGGTTTTACGGAATTATTGCATGAATGAGAGACCTGATCTATTAGATATAACACACTATTATTCTACTTAATATTCCCCTATAGTCTCATTTAAATGATGAAAATATATATTCTTCAAAGATAATCAAATATAGGATAGAAGAGATGATGAAACAACAAATGTTTCAATGATTAATTCTGCAAAGGACCCGCTGCACTTTCCAGCTTCAATAACTTCACAATTAGCCCTCAACATTATTATTTTACAATCGTATACTACAATCCAACAAACCAAGTTAATGCATGAATTGATAATTTAACACTTCAGCCTCTTAATTAACACTCTGAAATTCAATTCCTAGTAAGTTGGATGACATGATTAAGTACAAAATCGGATTAGTTACTTGGTGATTCCTAGGGTGATAGAGTAGAATTCTTCGTGAGTTCTCTAAACTTATAACCCTGTACACTACAAAAAAGCAATCTTTTAGTGACAACAAGTTTACTTGATAGAGTGAGTACAAGTCGTCAACATGGACATCATATCGTTGGCATAGCCTAGAAACTCAATAGCGACGACTATATTCTTGTTTATAGTGAGGACGCATGACGTTGTTATATTTGTAGTCCCCCAGGTTAGTTTGTTGTAATGGTAGGGGAAATCATGTGCATATCTTCCTCACCATTAACCTTGAGTTATGCAACACACTTCCAGAAATGAGAATTCGTTGATTGGGAATACGATCTCGACACTGGTAGAAAACAAAAGAACCAAAAAGGAGTATTTTAATAATACAAGAATTACATATATTTCTCTTTAAATTTGTAAAATTGTATTTACTGAAACTATAAATTTCATACGCAACTAGAAGGTTTTATTCACACGTTAGGGGAACTAGATTTAAAAGAAAACATACATCAATATGTATATAGAAGTAAGCACGTAGGATTGGTATATAATAAAAAAAATTAAAATATTAAGTTGTTACTAAAAAACCAAAAATATATTATATTTGATCCGTAGATTTTACCCGCTTGTTGGGAGGCTCAATTTGAGTAAAACTTATATAAAAAATGTATGTACAAATGATAATGTCACAAATATATATTCAGATTTTATACGTTGTTATTCAATAAAAAATAAAATATATATTACATTTAACATAAGAGAATTATAGATCATCATCCATAAATTCGTATACAATATCGACCAATCTAATCCAATCTTCCACATTCCAAACTCCTAAGGAAAATGGGTTCCTGCAAAATCAACCTTAGAATACATAAAATCGTATGAATCAAACGAAGGAGTTTGGATATTCAATCTTTTGTGTCACATTATAGAATATAATCTCTAGGTCTTTTCGAAAACGTTGTAGACGATTTGGTTGGATGTCATCTATCCTTGTGTAGATTGCACAATAAAAATATGGGGAAAAATAAAAATTATAGGGTAAGAAAAGTATGTCCCACATTGTATTCATATTTGACTAAGCTTTACTCTATACCCTTTTGAAGGTAGACATACACTACATATATAACGTATATATATAACATATATTTATAGCATTCCGTATATCTTATATTATCAAAAACAGCCCATCATACATATCCAATATTTTTGGAAACAATAATATACATCTTCCATCATTTCTCTATAGTGGGAAAAATGTAAAAGAGGCTGTTATATCAAACTTACATAGAAAACAACATAAAATAGGAAAACTACCATGAACAAGATAAAATACAAATATCTAGAAATAGAATATAACAAATTCTACAAACAAGCACCTGAGTCTTTTCAGTAGAGGCCGCATATTCGATTTAAAAATTTAGATATCAAGTCTCGAATAATAATTCCCATATTTTCTTTTTTTTTCTTTCAGTATTAAGTTCTGTTTTCGTCTGGTAAAGCAAATTTAACAAATTGTTTTGGCAATAACCTAAAGAAAACATGTTTTAAAAGGTGAAAGAGTCTAACATTGTTTTCTATAAAGGAATTCAAACTATGGTATTAAAATATTAACCTAAAAATTTCGTAATAAACAACTAATATTAAGCTATAAGAGGAGGTCACGTTTATGATCCACTGTTTCCTTCAAAATAACAAATAACGTTGTATAGATAGGTCTACAAGATTCCCAAGCCATATGAGACCAGCTAGCGGCGAGATCTTAGAGTGACATTAAGGCACGCGACATTAGGCAACACATTCGCGGACTAACAACGAGTCATCACATTCGACCTTTTAAAAACTATATGGGTAGGTGTATTAAGGCATTCAAAACACTTAAGAGGTACTCATACCTTTTAAAAACTATATGGGTAGGTGTATTAAAGCATTCAAAACACTTAAGAGGTACTCATGAAACTTTTCATTTGTTTAACTAGAGTAAATTCTACCACTAATTAAAGGACACACAACTAAATGATAAATCTAATTCACTAAGAAGTGAGCGAGGGTCATATAAAATATAATGGAGAATGAGGAACAAAAGCACTCAATAGGTCCTAGGAAATGGCATAAACAAATAAGCCATGAGAGGACCTGGGAGTTTGAGGAAAAGATAATCGAAAAATATTCATATTTGTTGGATATTTAAAAAGCCTTTTGAAGACATAGACAGTTGAAGGGGCTAGGGTTGTAATATCTAATAAATAAAAGAAAGCCTAAACATGGGTGAAAGTGAGTACAATACAAGAATTCATGCTTAGAAAGAAAGAAAGAACTAGATAAGTTAGCGGCTAAAAAAACAAAGTATAATCTAAAGTGAGCAAATTAAGCACATTAAACAATAGATATAAGTTAAAACAAAAACATTGAAAAAAATTTTATGTAAAGCTTACAATGTGAGGCTTCATCAAAAAGTGATTTTTTCCATTCGACCTAAGCAACTAAACTTGAATCTGTAGTATATCGAAGAGCTAGAACTAAAATTGGGCGAAACAAAATTATAATACAGAATATCATTTATTATGTATATATGTGTGTTTTAATAAGTTGAAATATCGTAAAAATCTTTCATTTCTAATCTAGAGATCGGTCCTATACTCATCAACAAATTGATGAAAGAATCTTTAAAATTAAAAATCTAAGACAATAGAATATGCAAAGAAGGTTGGGATTATGATAAAAGTACGCACAAAAAATAAAGAATAAGAAATTTTAAAGACATGAACACGATTTTACCGCATAGTATTATAAGGTTTTAGAGATTCCACTCTAGACTAAAATGTGATAAAATGGTTTTAATTAAAAGTATAATTTCTTAATGTTGTAGTAGTTCTCCTTTGAAGCAACATGTTTATACATACATACAAACATACACATATATATCATATATCTTATAATTATAACATTTTAAAATATAGAAAACGCTTTGCAAGTGTGAGATCATCTTGATTATGAATCGAATGAGGATACAAGTATCTGGAATACTTACTTTAATATAACTTAAAAGTAAGCTTACCTGAGAACTTAGTTTAAAAAGCTAAAATAATTACCACTTAAATTTGTTGTTATTTAATCAATTCATATTTAATTCCCCTTGAATAAAGAAACATATGTCACGAACTTTATCCAAAAGTAAAAGCATTGATTAACTTATCTGCACGCAGAAGCACATCGCACTAACTTATCTACTAATCATACAACAACAATTAACCATAAACAATAGTACACGTGGCAGCCCAGGGTACCCATGGACCAACAACCATTGTCAGCATGTGAACAAGAACAACAATAAACTGATCTACATGTGGTGGCCTGCGAGGTTCCATGGACCATTGGTCAGGGTCCGGGTCCTACGTACAGTAGTGACTGCAATGAAAAAGATGGTCAGCTTTTACTCAAGTTTTCTTCTAGTTCTCAGAAATATCTAGCTTTAAAAATTTATTAATCCAACTGAAAAACCCTAAAAATTATTATCATTTGATCATGTTGTCGTGATTAAAGTATCTTGGTTACAATTTGGGAGTGGTTCTAACTGTTTATTATGTAGGGGTCGTTTACGTGCTCGATCATTAGGTGAATAGAGTGGATATTATCTCACTTGTTAATGACCCGTTGTTTATTAAAAAGTAACTTTAAGTGTTACAATGAACTTTTGTGACTTTAGTTTTTTTTTAATTGACGAAATGTTATTTTTGGTCTTTTTATTTTTAACGTTGTGTGTGTTTGAGATGTTTAAAAAATAAACCTAAAAAGTTTTAAAAATATAAAAACCTTCTTGCAAAGAATTGAGAATGTTTGTCATTTTATAAAATTTTTGAGATTAAAATGACAGGAAACAAATTAAATTTTTTGTTGGTCAAAAAGTCAAAGTTTTTTTATCAAAAGTCAGTTTTTGATCAAAAGTTAAAGATCAGTCAAAAAGTCAATGTGTTGGTCAATTTCATTTAAAAGATTTATAGGAGCATATGTACTGTACAGACGCATGAGCACTGCTTAGGCGTATGAACACTGTTTAGACGCATGAGTATTGTTCAAGCGCATGACCTATTTAGAAACGCCTAACACTTTGGAATTATTTTGAGATATCTGGTACTGTTTAGGCGCATGAGATTTTGTAAGACGCCCAACACTTAACCAAAAATTTTAGACTTATGACTACTGTTTAAACACATGAGGATTACTCAAAACGTCTAACATTTAGTATAAAACTGAAATTTCATCATACGTCTAAACATAACTTATGAGAACTGTTTAGGCGCATGAGATATCCATACGTCTAACACTTGTATTATTTTTCATCAAAAACATTCAAATCACAATTTTGATAAAATTCACTGTTCATCAAACAAATTTCCAAACTTTAACCAACATATTGACTTTTTGACTGATCTTTGACTTTTGATCAATTTCAACAGATTCAATCTTTGCTATAAGATGATCAAGATCCATAGGAAATCTTTTAGTGTGTTTCAATAGTGTTACAGTTTGTTTCCATGAAGATGGAAGTGCATTCAGGAGTCTGTCATTTAAATCTTTAAGATTATTTTTTATTCCTAAAGTTGACATTTCAGATGTGAGTTGAACATATCTATTTATCATCTGATTTATAGTTTCTCTTAATATATGCTCAAAGAGTTCAAGTTGTCTCTTCAACTTTTGTCTTTTGAGATCTTGGTTTTTTTTTTGCCTCCTTCACAAATAACTTTCAAAGCTTTATACATTGTATAGCCTATTTGATAGTTCTCCAATCTTAAAAGTTCTTCCAGTGGTAACCCTTTGCACATGAGAGAGTAAGCTTTGACATCATTCTTCACCTTCTTTAAGTCATTATCAATTAATCCATCTTCAGGATATGATTCTTAAGAATCTTTAGTATAAACAATTCCTCTATCAGGACCATCTGAGGTGATTGGAATGTGAGTTCCTTTTTCAATTGACTTCCACAAGTTAGTGTCAATTGAGTTCAAGTGATGTTTTAATCTGAGAGACCAATTTTTAAAATCAGCTCGATTCTTTAGCTTTGGTACTCTATTTTCTGAATCTTCAGACTTGACCATTGATTAAGTTTTTGATTCAAGAAAATATACTATTTTTTATGTTTTAGTTTTGAAAAGAAATAAAGAATTGAAAATATTTTTGGATTTTTTGGATTTTTTGAAAAAATTTCTAAGTATAGAGTGATGTGTCTAAGTTAGATGCGTCTGAACAATGGTGATATGCCTGCATAGTGATGAAACGTCTAAACAGTAGAGAAACTTCCCAACTTAACTTAGAAACGCTTAAGGGATTGCCTTAGATAATTTCTGAACTTTGCAAGTGTAGAAACGCCTGGAAAAGTTGTCAAACGTCTAAACAGTTGTTAAACGCCCAAATAGTTTTGAAGCGCCTGAATAGTGTCAAAATGCCTGAATAGTTTCAAAATGCCTGGAACTTTGACTTCTCTGAAATGTTTGAATCAATGCAAAAACGTCCACACAGTGTCAAAACGACTACTCTGAAAACGCCTAAACAGTGATAAAGCATCTAAACAGTGTTCATGCACCTAACAGTTAGGTAATTTTTAGAGGATTTCAACACCTCAAACGCCTAATTCATAACAACCTGATCTTAACCAAATTTTCAAATTTTGATAAAATGATCTGAAACTCTTCAATCAAGTCACAATAACACCGATTATCAATCCTTTAACTTCATATCTTCCAATTAACAACAATTGAGTCTTAATTTTGCAAAAATCAGTGTGCGAATATAAAGAACTCTTCGAACACTAAATTTGACAAAACTCAGATTTGTTGATATAAATTCACTCAATTGAGATTCAAATCATATTTCTAGTGATGAAACACAACTAAATCATCAATTAATTGCACAATTGCGATCAAATCACATATTCAAGTGATCAAAAATGTTCAAAATCTCGTTTTTGAACTTCAATCACTGAACCGAAAGCTTTGATACCATTCGATAGGTTTAAGTGGATCGATCTGTGATTGATATCAAGCAATTGAAAATAATAAGAATAATGTAATCAAACAAACATAATATCAGAAAAATTTATAGAGTTTTCATTTATATCAGATGGATTACAAAGTGCAAATTGAGATAAAATATCTACAAGTTTGTTACCTGCACATACGTAGCAATCCTATTTATACTAATAATCAAGAAAACAAAAAGGAACATATATTTACACAATAAGTCCCTAATCTATAACAAAACTTATCTAAAGACTAAAATGTCACACCCCAACCTTGACGGCGGAATCGTCGAGGTGTGAGAGTTAAGATTGTTCACAGCCACATAACGCTATTAATAACCCAATATATATTAAACAAAATTTCCAATTGTACTACTACAATCATAAGTCTCAAAGAGATAAAAAAATACATAAATAAACATAAACAAGTCTTTTTATTCCATTTATTTATCTAGGTCCAATCCTAGATATGAAAGCTTCAAGGAGTAGAAATCAAGCTTAAGTATTTCCTGAAACATGTTAAAAATAAAGGGTCAACAATAATGTTGGTGAGCATTCCATAGTTTTAGATACATAGAATATATAAAAGATGGCAATTCAAGTCATAAATTAGTGAATAAAGTGATTAGGGATGTTATGATCAATGCAACAATCAAACCTCGACAAAATTTCACAAGTCTCAAACGTTTACAAGATTATACGATCAGCTAAGTGTACTTGGATCAACCAAATCAGGCTTGTCTTGCCCATAGATCTATGACTTCGATGGGCTAGCAATAGTTAATGATTGTACATATAACGCCATAACATGGTAACCACGAAAGTTCAACTAACCACAACTTTACAAGATGAATTGTCATAGGTTTACAAGTCTCAAATAATTTTACAAGTGCAATAGTATAAGTTAACATGTTTCACCCCAAAGTGTGAAAATATGAAAAAGGGGGTATAGAAATACTCACATGGCTAAAAGTATAAGTATGAAGATTAATAAGATTGATAATAAACGTTGTTCCAAGATGAATGTCACAAGGCACCTAAATATATATATATACACACAGGTTAAAGTTTAATTATAATAAGTTTAACGTTTTAACGGAAACTAAGGTTTTAAGTGGAATTTGAGATGTTAACATGGTAAATTTTGATTATGCTTTGAGTCTATATATTATTTAATCGTTTTAATACCAAGAAATAAAAGAAACCATTTGTAACAAGGTCTAAATATAATTTAAAACAAACTTTTAAAATAACTCTTATTTTAAACAATATATATACTTGTATTTGAACAAGTAATGATTTAGTGAGTTATAACAATATTAGTGTTTATTTTATAAGAAAATAATTTAAACATGATATTTGAACAACAACTATTTAGTAAATTAAAATAATATTTTAAGTTTAACTTATAAAAAATAATCTAAATATATTATTTTAACAAATAATGATTTAATAAGTTATTCAACATATAAAGAAAAATATACTTTGTAAGAAGTTGAACTAATTATATCATTTGTTTTATAATAATATACGAGTATTATAAGAACATAAATTTTTCAGAAATTGATTAAGTGACTTGAAAATAATTTAGATTTACAAGATTGATTTTTTATTAATTTTCAGAAATTTTCTATTATTTTTTTTATTTTTTTTAAAGGCTGAAAAAGCCCCAAAAAATATGTTGGAGGTCGCCGGGTTCGAACCCGGGACCTCTAGTGTGGAATGCAAGTGGGGAACCAGTGAACCAAGGCTTCAGCCGCGGTTGAAATTGGTTTCCAAAACTTAAAACCAATGAACACAGAACCCGCCCAAATTCACATGAACCCTAAGTTCCTTCGATCCCAAATTGACAGATTAATCGATTCTAAGGGCATTGTTAACCATGGGGCTTTTGTTCCCCATGATTAACCGATTGTATACATGTAAGCAATTTACCCGTTTGATTAACAATTGAAGGTGCACACGTTGATGAACGAGTCGCGACCGAGAGGTGAGGGAACGATATGTAAATGTTGATGATAATCCAATTAACTTCGTGTGGAGCTTCGGGTGATGTTCCCGATGTAAAGCCCTCTATCAATTCGTAGTTAACAGGTTTGTATGATGGTGTTCGGGTGGTGTAGATTCGCGATAAAAAATGAAGTTCAATTTGAAAATTGTGGTTGTTTCAAATGCAAATGAGGATGGTATTCGATTAATGATTGATAGAGAGTCGTTTAGGTTAGTTTAATTGGACTATTATGATGTGTAAATGCTCGAACGGCCATATGCTTTAATGTATATCGGTTATGCGATCGCTTAGGGTCGAAACCGATGTTTAAACGCAATTTAATCGTGTAATCAAGTTCGAAACGTGCAAACGAAACGATTTGGGTCGGTTTTGGGTTTCGAAAACGAATAATTTTGAGTGTTTGGCCGTCGCCGGAGCTCGCCGGAGCTCCGTCGGATTTCTGGCCGGAACGCGGCTTAGGGGGAAAGTTTAGATTGATTTTTAATAATTTGCACAATTGGTCCTTGAAGTTTTAAGGTTGTTATTTCGTGCCCAAACTTTATTTTCACAGTTTTTAAATTGACAAAGAGGCCCCTTGAGTTTAAATTAAGTTTAATATTTAAACATTTTCAAGTTTAGAAATTTTCATTTCATATTACCTTTATTGTTCTTATTACTATTATTATTATTATCATTATTATTATAACATAATTTGTTATTATTACTCTTATAAACTTAAAAGAGCAATTAAGATAATAATCATAAGCAACCCATAAGTTTCATAATAACACAATTAACCCATGCAAGAAGTTAACAAGGCTGACTTTAAATTAACCTAAAATTACAAGATGTTACATAAAATGTTAATCTTTCAAGGTTTCTAACAAAAAATATCGTTAGAAAAGATAATAACCAAACTTTCTCCACGTAACTCAAGGGCAAAACAATCAACACCCGCCGTATAACGCTAGAAAAAACCCTAGTTATTTCACTAAAGCATATTAAAGCTAAGGCGAGCTCTTATTTATATAGTGATGCGTGGATGTGGAAGACTATAAATATTCATATTTTTAGATGAGATACTTCTTGATTCCTTAGAAGACAGTGGTGGATATCAAGCTTTCCTCGTTTAATTGGATCAAATTGATAAAGAAGAAAGTTTGATTTGGTTAGATAGACTTCATGTCCAGGGCCAGAACTATCCTTCAGGGTACAAGGTCAAGTGAACTCATTGATTTTTGAATTTGCAAAGGATCATATTATACCAAAATTTTAAGTGAATCTATAATTTTTTCTGGAGGGGAACTCTTATTATTATTAAGTTCAAAATTCAACAAGAATGTTACATTGGTTTAGTGGTTTTCCTTGTTTGTGCTCGTGTTCATGTCCACGTAGGTCATGAGATCGAGTCTTGTAATTGTTTTTTTGCACTCCTTCTAAATTCGTTAAATTACTTTTATACACTTACTTGTAATAAATTTTCATCCCAACTCAAAACCTTCCCTCCCAATCATTGTACCTTTCTGCTTAGCAACCCCTCATCGCTACACCCTCCATTCCTTCAGAACCCAACCTCCAATGATCCTATATCGACAACCATCCAAGCTCCGACGCCCAGAAGTCCTAGATTTTGATTTTACAAAAGAATAGTTAATCATTTCTCTTATGATATTTAGAATTATGAATCTTTTATGTATTTAGATATGATTAATTTCATGTGTTGGTGCTCAATTGAAGTGCCTACAATATTATTTAATGTGGTTGATAAACATAAAGTTTATTATTTTTTTGTTTCAATCGATGCAAACAAATTATTACACACCAATTGTTTGTTAAAATATCTTCAAAAACAACTTAATTGACTTGTGTTTGTTACTCTTTTTGCCTCTAATACACCTCTAGTCAAGTTGATCATCAAATTTGGTAAATTTAATCTATATATGTTTTTATTTATGTGATTGATGTTTTATTATTTGTTTTCAAATTTGTATAATGAATGTTAGGTATTAAGACATGTTTTGGTTATAGTTATGTGGTTATTTTTTAAAATGTAATTTTCTTGTTATTGATTAAATGGGTAACATTTTTACTTTTTTTTTTTATTTTGGCTTCATTCAGGTTTGAATCTTTATTTAGACTTATGTTTTCTTGATTTTTGATATCTAATATTTCACTCTAATTTCCAATCTTGACAATCTTTATTTCTTAATCTTGACTATCAATATATTCTTTTGTGTATTTTGATAATCTGGTCGAAATTACTTTGTTTTAGTTTTTTTATGTTGTTATGTGTTTCTTTTTATTTTCTTCATATAGATTTTATCTTAAATTAAGTTGTATGATTTTATATGATATTACGTTGCATACACGCCACTATATAAAACTTACTTCAAAATATACATAAAAAAAATCACACAACAACATACTAGGTATTAAATATTACAATAGAAAAAAACAAAATTATACTTGAAAGAAAAAAAATAAAAATAAATGGTTAATTAGTCAAATTGAACAGTCTCTATAAGAAAAATTACTAGTATAAACAGTATTAATCTAGATCATAATTAATGTACACTAATCCGTTATATAAGAAAAATTTATAACCGGAGCGTCAAAATATAAACAGTTATATAACTAGACTAAAAACATGTATTTAATTCATAACATTTGAGATCTTATGTAACATTACTTATAATATATATGTATCAACCGTACATATCAAACTTTTAGATAAAATCGTATACAATATATAAAAACTTTATATTTCTATATATATTTGAAAACCTGTGTATAGTAGTGTGTAGTAAACTTGCCAATGCAAGTTGAATGTGAATTGAATGAAATATAGCCACCGACCGCACCGCCACTCTTCCGCATGCACCATCACATGAACCGACAACTAGCGCATGATTGTTTTATTATAATTGACACCCATGATCACGTATCAAAATCGCGCTCGTTCCTTTGCTTCAATTTACACACACTTTCTCTAACCTACGTTACTTTTAATCACCAGACTGCATAAAATTTAATACCTACAATTCTTAGTTACGAAATAAACCACTTTACCATTATAAATTATTAAAGAAAGAAAGAAAATGTTGGAGTTGGAAACTAGTTAGATTGGAAAAGGAAGAGACCAACAACATTACTAAATATGTTAGGATTAGGGAAAATATGGTTCTAACTATTCAAGTTGAAAATAGTCCTAACGTTTGTTTGGAAATCGGAAAACGATTATCATAGCTATAAATTAAAGGTACCGATTGCATGAGGGGAACACATAAAACATTGAAAAACAAACTTTATTCCCTACTAACACGGCGTAGGGGTTCATTTGAAATGTGGACCAATCATGTGAATTACAAAACGTATAAATAGAAAGATGGCCTTTATTATGACTGCTTACTTGTATGATCATATGAACCCCTTTCTAATTTTATATATAACTAAATATTGATCCCTCACGTTAGAGTTATATCACATAGGAATCTAAGGCTCATTCTTTGTGTAATTAACGGTTATTTGTGTTGTAGATATCAACCTTGAACCATTCATTACCTGTAAAGCTATATCATTTGTCACCAAAACAAATACGTTGACTTTGACTTTGAGCATGATGTTGACTTTGACCTAAAAGTTGACTTGACTTTGACTCGGACTATGATTAGTGATTTAGACTCGTGTAGACATGTTTTATACATACAATGTATAAGATATGGGCCTAATAGAGACAAAGCCTTGGATATGGTGATAGTAGTAGGATCACTAGATTGATTTTGGAACAATGGTTCTGTGACAAGAGTAGGACTAAAAACTTAGAAAACATAAAATCAAAAATATTTAAGTTAAAAACACAACGAAATTCATACACCGCTAGACTCATCGGTACACAACTACTTTTTTGAAGCGGTGTGGATTCACGATCGATTTGAAGCGGTTTGAGTGAAAACTGCCTCAAAATGGATGAAATAAAAGAAAATAGACGGACTATTGATTGCTCTAATCGTCACTTGATGGAGGGGATGGTGGCCTTGAAGACCAGAATAGTTACATGTTTTGAGATTGATTTTGTGTAGCCATTTTTAATCTATTTTTGAAATTGGATGCTTTTTTAGGAATGTTTTTATGCTTAAGAGCAATTCGAAGCATCACTTCAAAATGAGTGTGTTTATTGAAGCATTACTTTTAGAGCGGTCGAAAACCGGTCTTAAAAACGAGAATCACCGCCCCCAATAAATAGTTTTGTACTAGTGACTTACCTAAAGTCTATTAATTAAACATAATTGAACCAAACATATTATAAATACGACTTATGTGTTATATAATAGCCTGAAAACTCGTAAAAACATAAATAAATCAAAAATACAAAAAGCTAGCAAAACAAGAGACTAGATAGGAGAGATTTATGCATGACAGACCAAGGGCCCTTGCCCCTCCCCTTGTCGTGGTCGAGAACAAACAAAAAGGGTACCCCTTTGTTTTGCCTTATTCATGCCCTTGTTCCCTAATTTTTTTCTCTCTAGTTGCAAAACGTAGCCCCAGCCTCATTCCATCATTATCATCGATCATCATCCCTTTATCATCATTAGGTGGGTCTTGTTCAAGTGATCGAGATTGATTATTGATCAATCTTTAGTCATCTTCACATTCTGGTAAGTTATTTGTTTTGATTTGGTGATTTGCTAGTTGTATGTAGTTGTTATTGATGTTTTTCATCTTTGATCATCAAATCATTATATAATGATATGGGACTAATTTCAATGGTTGTAAAATGGTTTAAATCAGTAAATAAGTCAACTAAAACATAAAATAAATGAATGTGTTGAAACTCGGGTCAAACAAAGTCAAAGTTGTTGTTATTGATGAATTTTACAAGTGTATGGAATTGAGGAGAAAACAGTAAGGAATTGAATCAACTTGTATGGGGTGAATGTATATACTTATATAGTAAGTCCAGAAAGTCCTCTAACTAACCCAAGTGATCTCATCTTAATCCGACAACATTTGGTTTTCCAAAAATCGAAACAAAACCAAGGTCAAATCTAGAATTTTTAAGTAGAATGTTAGTTTATGTTCGAGATGTTATCTCTCTCTCATACCTTATCCATTTGAATTGAATTTTTTTTTGCTGTGATTTAATGTAGGGTCTTATATTGACCCGAACACAACCAACTAGCTAAACAGGTTGACGTGTTCGATCTGAAACTAAATCGATCCCATTTATACTAAACCTCAAGCCTGTAATTTTTATATCAGATTCGGACCATCTTGCCTTGTCATAAATTTATTAATAGCACTAGATTGGAAACTTTTCTAATGAAATATATACCATGTACCCATGTTATTAATTGAAAGTATGAAAACAAAGACCCCCAAACAGGAAATCTTCTCAAACATTCTTTTTGGTGGGGGTGTGGGGATTCATTTCTTTAGTGATCCCATGCCATCGCATTCTTAAACCTCACTCATCTCTCTCTCTCTCTCAATACATATATTATATATGCACTTTTCTGCAACACAAATATCTAAACAAATATCTAAGAGAAAAAGAAAGAGAGAAAGTGGTAGAAAAAAAATAAAAAAATCTAGTTGTGTATGTTTATAAATGGTGTAGAACATCAACATCAGTGGCTGGTGGTGGGTGGTTCAGTATCTTACCGCCGCATCATCATCTTCACTGCAAACTTTTCCGACAATCCAGCTCTTACTTCCTCCACAAGCAATCAACCAACTCCATAAATTTTATAAACTAAGTGAGAAACATTGTGTTCATTCTTTCACTTTGTGTTTTCTTGCATTAGGGTTTTGTTTTCTTTGTGATCTGAGTGAAAAAAGACAGGTGCTTTTTGCTTCAACTCTCGAGTAAATTAAAACCCTTTTTAGTTTTCATCTTTTCAGTGTTCTTCTTGATTAAAGTTCAAGAGATCAAGAAGAACGGAATCAATTTGTGCGAAGAACACCATTTTAAAGGTCAGTTTGATATGTATTATTCTTGTATCTTATTTATCTTTAGTCTTTTATTTCATGTGTGCAAGATGTGTTTTATTTGAAGTAGTATAGGTTTTCTGTTTAAAAAATTATTAAGCTGGGAACGCAGATTTAGGGTGCAAATTGTTACTCGAATTGGATAAATAACGATTTAACTTATTCGATCTGGTATTATGTTCGTTCGCAAAAGAGAATTTCATGTAGGTGATATGATTATTGGTTTCACGGTATGAGATTGATCTTTGCTAGCTAGATCTCTATGAGCAAGAACAAGTTGTAAACTTTCTTTTAATTAGTATGTCTCTTTTGGTTTTCGATGTTACATATGTATAAATCGAAAGCATATTTTCATGTTCACAAAATAAAGTTCTTAATTGTATATTTTGATTGTGCATTATTATCAGGTCTTCACTTTTGTAGGGTGGAAGAATATTTGAGTGGTATGTGTATTAATTATGATCAGTATACTAGTAGGGATATTCTACATGACAAATGCATGCAAATTAAATAGGTTTTTCATTTTTCAAATGAGATGGATTTCTTTCCCAACAAACCTTTAAGAACTTTATGCAATGATGAACTTAAGTTCACTTTGATAAAAAGTTCATCAAGCACATATATTATTGAGATATGATCAAGAACTTAAATGATTTGCTTGAGACCCAAATTGCAGTCGTAAATACCCAGTTTTCAAGTAGTAGTTATGTTAATAGAATCATAGGATATTGGAGTTTATTGTTTTCATGTATACCACTATACCCTCTTCATATGTCTTTCTCTACATATTTTACTTAATGTGTGCTTTTTAGTTTTTGCTTATGTTCTTAACTAACTTCTAACATGGTTGAGCATAAACCATATATATGTAGATTGGTAGTTTTTATGTTCATGTTGCTTCTGTGTCATTTTAGTTTATGCTCCTTTAAGAACTCGATGGTACAGACACTATCTTTTATTTAACATTTTTATCTATACTTATTATAAACAAGATCATTTAAATAATATTGATAAGTGGAAATTCAATGCAAGATAGGATACAAGATTGATATTTGTATATAATTCAATCACTGAAAAATGATGGTGCATTTTCTCAACTGCAGGTGTTCTACCATCATAACTTACTTGCAGAATATGAACTTTTCACATGTTCCTCCTGGCTTTAGATTCCACCCGACTGATGAGGAACTTGTAGATTACTACCTCAGGAAAAAGATGGCATCGAAAAATATTGACCTTGATGTTATCAAAGACATTGATCTCTATAGGATTGAGCCTTGGGACCTTCAAGGTGCTTCAGTTCATCATGTACCAAAAAATTGGAGGTTCCTGAAAATTTGCACTCCAAAACAATCAGTTGATACATTTCTGAGTTGTTTGCTACAACTTACCTATGTGTAACTTTATATGCCATGGATGCAAACATTTCTGAGCCCAAATTAAACACTTTTGCAAATGACATTATCGTTGTTTTTAACGATTTTATATCATCTTAATTAACAGATTTATGCAAGCTAGGAACTGAGGAGCAAAATGATTGGTATTTCTTTAGCTACAAGGATAAAAAGTACCCAACTGGAACGCGCACAAATAGAGCGACTAAAGCTGGATTTTGGAAGGCCACGGGAAGAGACAAGGGCATATATTCTAAGAACAATTTAGTTGGGATGAGAAAGACATTGGTGTTTTACAAAGGTCGGGCGCCAAATGGACAGAAATCAGATTGGATCATGCATGAGTATAGACTAGAAACAAATGAAAACAACACTCCTCAGGCAAGATTTCATGTATCTTTTTGTAATGTTGCTATATTTCATAAATTAAAGTAGATAGTCTTATGTCCATCAGAAGTGACTAGAAATTGTTAAGTTTTACAATGATGAAGTGAAGTTATGATGTTTTTGTTTGCACCAGGAAGAAGGATGGGTTGTATGCAGGGTATTCAAGAAGCAAACAACAACTGTACGCAGGATGGACGAACAAGATTCGTTACGCTGGTTTGATGATCAAGTCTCATTCATGCCAAATGTTGAATCACCAGGAAGGATGGCCCATCCTTACACTTCAATAGTTCATACCATCACCAGTTCTCTGCAAAATCCGAGTTTGATCAATTGCATTACAACTTGCTTCAAGATCACTCATTCTTTCAACTTCCTCAATTAGAATCTGCCCCCAAGATTCAGCATCCTCCTGCCGCCAGTTTTCAGCCCACAAATCAGCAGTTGAACATCAACTTGCTCTATGGTGACAGTTGTGAACAAGATCATCAAGTGACTGATTGGCGATTACTTGATAAATTTGTTGCTTCACAGCTTAGTAATGATCAAGAACCTTCTAAACCTCTTCCATCATCTCCTCATATGGCTGAACATATACACATGCTTTTGAGCGAGTCTAAGAGCGATGGAATGGCTTCAGAATGTGCTTCAATATCCACCTCTACTTGCCATGTTGATCTTTGGAAGTAGTCAACTAAAAAACATAACTTGAGTTTCTAACTACATCTACCAAATAAGGGAAGAAAAAGATGCTAATATATTATGGTGACAAATTGTCATGGATCAAGTTTCTGTACAAAATAAACATTATATGGATGAAGTGGTTTTCATCAAATTTGTGGGAAGCATTGTTAAGTAGATACATATGTGTGTAATTCACATAGCATATGTCTAATGTATTCATGTGTTAATTTTGATTGTTTTGGTTTGTTTAGACTAATTACCAAAGGATTGGAGGTGCTTAAGTAATGTATTCTTTCATCCTTGTTACTGCTCAAAGTTGAAGCTTCATGTTGTTCTTATGTGTTTCGAATTAATAATACAACTTTTCTAGTTTCTTTGCTTCTCTAATATTTCACAACCATTTGTTTGCTCATTGATGATATTTTGGTGTTACAATTGTAACAATATTTGATCTCTTATACCATCCAATATTATCTATTCTGTTCGGAGAGCACATGATTTTATTTTTATTACCCTAATGAAAGTTTCCAGAGGTCACATGTCCTGGGACTAGTCTCATGTATCCAAACAGTAAAATTCTCCTCTCATTTACAGTTATTATACCTAGCAACTAGCAAACAAACGTGACTGGTAAAATTCACGAATAACATTAATAGCTCTAATAATTGGTCTTGGGAAGGTAAAATTAAGACAAATCTTTCATTTATTCAAGGAGATAAAGATGTACTCGAAATTCCGGCTAAAAACTCGTTTAAAGGTATAACAAATTTAAATAAAAATTACAAGAAGTTCAGGTAAGATGGTTGGAAATATATGGAATTAAAGAAAGAGGATCTTTTGTTGTATGACGTTTGATCATAGTCCATAGATAGCAACGAGACCATTAAAGGTGAAAACTTAGCAGTTGGATTCATATATAGTGAAAAATTGACGATTGCAAATCACCATATGCTATGGTTTTATTAAAACAGAAGCCACAAAAGTATGTATATATACTTGATGGCAAACAACATAATATCTTGGGTTATGACATGACCGAACATGCTTGTTTTAAAACGGAACAAAAGGTATAAAAGATTAATATGCTGACATATGTGTTTTATTCATGCAGAAGTTGCCACTAAATATATATTGGCGTGCATCGGCTGCTTAAATTGTAAATTAAATGACTTAAAGGAGTAAAAAGATCGCCATGAACTAAAATATAGCCTTTCACTTGCTACTTGCAGGTTATCTAGAATAAAATCATGCAATTCTATCCATATATGCCAAAACAAGAGATATTCTACTTAAGAGAGAGATTGAGAGAAGTTAATACATAAACAATTGACTTTCATCAATGAAAACTTACCCATAAGATCCGCCCTATGAGATCCCAAAAAGAAAAGGATAAATATTTTGAATTAGCTTCGGTGATCCGTCAATGCCTACCGTGGATACTACAAGATCCTAAGGTTTAGAAAGAAATATTTTCAGTTGTAGTCTAATCAATCGATGATTATCCACAGGTCCTACAAGAACCTAAAGAGAAACCGGATTGTACCAACAAAATACGATGAATCAATCGAAATCCCAACAAGTCTAGAAAAAAGTTATTTTTCAATGTGATCAATGACCATGGTCATAATTAGTCACGTTTTCAACATAGTCATGTTTTGTCAAACAAAGTCGACTAAGACATGTGTGACACATTAAGAATTATATATTATATCACCAACGGTAAGTGTAACCGCTAGTAAATTGAATATAAACCATTAGATCATCTGATAAAATCTCAGCCGTACGACAGTTACGAAACAGTTTTCAGTGGTTACAATTCACTCTCCTTTTTTCCTATTTTCCCTCCCCCACTTCATCAGTTGGTAACCTACACCTACACCGTTCTCCTGGTTGCATAAATAGCTCACGATGTCTCTCTTTCCACTTGAAATTCATAAGCTACTAATTTTTGGCAAAAGAACCTTGTAAATTCGTTTCCTGATTGAAGATTGAGGCTCTCTTTGCTCTGTTCCATGCAATCGACTTTCAGATTGACGAGTTATTGCCACAGAAGATCACATGTCATCTTCTGGCTTTATCTACCTACATATTTATTAAAATATCCATATCTCAATTTTATTAGTAATCCTTTCTTTCTATTTTGGTACTTATTATGTCTATTTTTATTATGTTTTATTTTTCAGATTGTTAGGGTGCTGGTTGTCGTTCTTTTTAAGTTTAAGGGCTGTGGTGTTTGGCGTGCTTCTCTTCCCAATATAAAAAGGTCTTGCTGCTAGGGTTTGTTCATTCAACATCGTCTCATCGCTCTCTAAAACCCGCTCTCCAAAACCCTCTCAGTTCTCTACTGTCTCATCTTGTTCTGATTCATTGTTTGCACAACCTTTGTGCAGATTCCCAGCATTGTGAAGATCACTTCTGTCATTCTTTGTATCGTTGTGTTCTTGTAATTTGAACTTATTTTGTTTCGAATCTAAGTCTATAACCTCTTGAGATTTTTGTTTGTTATCATTGTTTCTGGTTGCTATTATACCATTTTACATGGTATCAAAGCTATAGGCTCTGGTATTGGTGTGTTCTTCCGCTGTTCGTCGCTACTCTATTCTAGGGTTTCTCTCTCAGAGACTCTATCGACTAGCTGTGTGTTCTTGGGTTGTTTCTGGATATTCTTGGTTGTTTTCTCCATGAATCTTAGTGAACTGGGGAAGAAGAAAGTATTTCTAGGGCTCATACCTTAGAACCCCTGGTTTGGGTTTGTTCATCTCGCATTCAGAGTTATTAGTTGTATGGTTAAAGAATCTAGGGCAAGAACCCTAGATCTAATTGCTGTGTTTTTGAATCTGGTTGCTGCGATGCTATTTTTCTGCCTTGGATTCATAACCCTAAGTGAAGGTTACTGAATCTAAGGCTCATCTGGTGAACCCTAACTTAGGTGTCTATTTAGTAAGATCGTTCCATCTCTATCTCTCATTTATTTTCTTGTTTAGTCTATTCTTGGCTGGGTTAGGAGTACCAGCATCTGTTGCGATATGTGTGTTATTTTTCTGGTTTGCTTACAGGAATATTTGTGCATCACGTGTGTGATTTTATCTACTTGTGTGCCTGCATTAAGCAGCTAATCTATCCCTTGATCTACCGCTTAAAGCGGTGTGAAAACTTGGCTCTGGTTTAGCTGTTCTTCTGTGTTTTGTATTCTGTATCTGTTGATTAAAATGGCTGAATCTGAGAAATCTATGACTGTCACTCCTGGTGAGACCCTCATTAGTAAACTCGATATAAGTAACCCTCTCTATCTCCATGCTAATGACACAAACACTCTTTCCATAATAACAATTAAACTTAAAGGAACAGAGAACTATACTGTGTGGAGTAATTCTATGAAACTAGCATTGGAAGTTAAAAATAAATCTGGGTTTATTGATCGGAAATGTACTAGACCTACTGATGATATTATGGGAAGGCAATGGGATCGATGTAATATTGTGGTTCTTTCATGGATTTTAAATTCAATTTCTGAGGAGTTGTATGTTGGCCAAGTTTTTTCTAAACTTCCTAAAGAGGTGTGGGATGACCTTAAAGAAACTTACAATAAAATTGATGGTTTTGTGGTCTATAATCTTTATCAAAAAATAAATTCGCTAACCCAAATGGTACCACTGTTGCTGAATATATCATAAACTGAACACCATGTGGAAACAAATAGATGCCATTGTACAACTCCCATCGTGTACTTGTCAAGCCTCTAAGCAATTTAATGACTTTAATCATCTAACAAAACTTATGCAATTCCTTATGGGTTTTGATGATGTATATCAGCCTGTTAGATCAAACCTCTTGACCAAGGATCCTCTTCCTAGTGTTAAAAAGGCTTTTGCCATAATTTCAAGGAAGAATCTCATTGTGTGGGTGGTTCTTCTACAAAAGCCCAATCAATGGGATTTTTTTCAAATAAACCTCAAAATTCTAATCAAAAGAGAAAACCAGGAAGAGGACCCAACCCTAATCTTAAGTGTACCCTTGTAATATGCTTGGTCACACTGTTGATGGATGTTATGAACTGGTAGGTTATCCAACTAATTATAAAAAGAAAAATATTAATCAACCGGTAAAAAGGCAACCTCAAACAATTTCACTATCAACTTATCTAAAACTGAACATGCACCTAGCCCTCAGGATCATTTCCATTTACTCCTGAACTGATCTCAAGATTAATTAGGTTGATTAGTGACAATCAAGGTTCTGATCCTCATTCGTCTGGAGGTAAAACTGTTGGTCTTTCTAGCAGTGTCAATTCTGAAACTAATTTCTACACTGGTACTAGTTCAATAGGAGAAATCTTTAACACTGGGTGGGTAATAGATTCAGGAGCAAATCAGCACATGGTAAATTTTGATAAACACATGTTTGACTGTGTGGATGTATCAAAACTGAACATGACTGTTGGTCACCCAAATGGTACCTATGCTAAAGTATTAAAAATTGGCAACATTAGTATTGCAAAGAAAACTACTCTAAAAAATGTTTTTTTGTTCCTGACTATTGTGTCAACCTCTTGTCTGTTCACAAACTTACCTAAGACAATAATCTTGAAATATTGTTTAACTCGAAAAATTGTTTCATTTAGGATTCCAGGTCAAAGAAAGTCTTGGTGACTGGTGGTTAATGTGATGGTCTATATTTGTTTGAGAATAGTGCTAAGTGTGTGTGCTAGTAAATTGATATCTGCTACCTTGTGGCATTCTAGGTTAGGGCATCCCTCTAAAACTGTTCTAAACATTCTAAAGCAATCCCTAAAAATTGATAATCTTAAATTTAAAAGACTTATGTGAAATCTGCCATAAGGCCAAACAATCTAGGGTGCCCTTTCCTCTGAGTGATCATGTATCTAAAAATGTTGGTGATCTTGTCCATTTAGATGTGTGGGTCCATATAAAATAACAAGTAAGGAAGGCTTTAAGTACTTTCTTACCATTGTTGATGATTTTTCAAGAGCAGTTTGATGCTATCTACTCAAGTCAAAAGATGAAGTCTTCTCATGTCTAGTCAAATTCTATAAACTTATTAAAAATCAACAACAAATGGGAGAGGCAGGATTCGAACCTAAGAAGAAAAACTTCAATAGATTTACAGTCTGTCGCTTTTGACCACTCGGCCACTCTCCCCTTCCCAGGCCGAGGCCCCCCTTCATAGCTTCTGGCGAAGCTGCGAGTTCATGAGCAAGTGAATGAACGAGCCATGTTCCTAAAAGGAGTGGCCCTCTTTCTTTTCTTCCCTTTCCCTATCCCTTCAAAGCCCGGTTGGGCGCTAGCACTTGACTAATAGAAAGTCAGGCTCTTCTGCTGATTGAAGCTGCGAGCCTACTCTTCTCGAGCCTACAACAATCAATAAAAAATTTCGAAGTGATAATGGCACTGAATTCATAAACAATGAAACAACAAGTTTTTTTGAATCAAAAGGAATTCTACATCAAACTACATGCACTTATACCCCACAACAAAATGGAATTGTTGAGCGCAAACATAGACATCTTTTGAATGTTGCTAGAGCTTTATTGTTTCAAGGGGTATTCCTTTAAATTTTGGTCTGAGTGCATTCTAACTGCTACATACTTAATTAACAGATTCCCTCGTCTGTGTTACTCGGAAAAAGTCCCTATGAGGTTATGTTGGGTTCAAACCCTCTCTACATCATTTGAAGAACTTTGGTTGTCTTGCTTTTAGCACTGTTTTAAATAATTCAAATAAATTTTCTAGTAGATCTGACAAATGTGTTCTAATTAGTTATTCTCATATTAAAAAAAGGTTACAAATTATGAAATCTTGAAACAAAAACGGTTTTTTTCTCAAGAGATGTCCATTTTTATGAAAATGTCTATCCTTTTAAATCTGAATTTAACAACATTATGACAGACCCTACAAATTCCGAAATTAATCACTTGAATTTTTTGATTCCTTTGAGCCAAAGTTCTTCATAATGATAAAGTCCACAATGATGAAAAAAGGGAATTAACTCCAGATCCTGTTGGTCACATTCAGTAGCCTGTTGATTCTAATGATGCGATTGGCAAGGCTGGCTCTTGTGAGCAGCAGCTAGTTAGCGCTGCTGGCGAGGCTGAATTCAGTAATCAGCAGCCAAATTACACCATTGGTAACAATACTAGCATGGCTGAAGAACCCACAGGCACCAATGATGAGTATAACCCATCTAAGGGGCATCATGATTCTGTCCATGAACCCAGACGGTCTTCAAGGACAACCTCTCTTCCAAGAAAATTCTCTGAGTACATAGTTGAGGAAAAAGTCAAATATGGTATTGAAAAGGTTGTAAACTACTCCCACCTGTCTCCTGATAATTTTTGCTTTTCTACCAATTTAAATAAATCTATTGAACCTCGTAACTACAAAGAGGTAATGTCCGATAAGAATTGGATTGATGCTATGAATGCTGTCACACCCCAACCTTGACGGCGGAAACGTCGAGATGTGAGGGTTACGATTGTTCACAGCCACATAACGCTATTTATTAAATCCAAATATATAATTCATAAGATTCAATTGTAACATTACAAGCAAAAGTTTCAACAAATAATACATCATGTACAAATGCTACAAATAACATGATCAACTATTTTATCTCTAGGTCCAATCCTAGATGTGATAAGCTTCAAAGAGTAGAACACATACTTGAGGTATTCCTGAAACATGTTAAAAATAAAAGGTCAACATAAAAAATGTTGGTGAGCATTCCATGTTTTTAATACATAGATTATATAAAAGATGGCAATTCAAGTCATAAGTTAGTGAATAAAGTGATTAGGGATGTTATGAACAATGCAACAATCAAACCTCGACAAAGTTTTACAAGTCTCAAACGTTTACAAGATTATACGATCAGCTAAGTGTACTTGGATCAACCAAAGCAGGCTTGTCTTGCCTATAGATCTATGACTTCGCTGGGCTAGCAATAGTTAATGATTGTACATATAACGCCATAACATGGTAACCACAGAAATTCAACTAACCACAACTTTGCATGATGAATTGCCATAAAGATTACAAGTCCCAAATAAGTTTACAAGTGCAATGATAATAAGTTAACATGTTTCACCCCAAAGTGTGAAAATAAGCAAAAAGGGTATGGAAACTCATTTGGATATATGCATTACTAGATGATATAAAAAGTCAAAAGATAATCCAAAGTATCCATCACAAGGCACCTAACATATGTATTACAAGTTTAAGGTTAATAATAAGGTTAACGTTCAAACAAGGATTAGAGTTTTGATAGAATTATGGGGTTTTTAGTAAGTAATAAGTTTATAAAGTAATTATTTACGTTTTGCTCCAATAAAAGAACTATATATGTATATTTAAGTATTCTAGAAATGAATTTAATATAAATATTGATGAGTTTCAATATAAATAAAGCTAAAAAAATTAGTTGGAATAACATTTTGATTAATAACAAATTACTAATCTAAACCTTTAGTTAATATATTTTATAAGAAGAATAATATTTGTAAATAATTTGTGAAATTATAAGATACATAATTTCTACAGTTATCATGATAAAACTTTGATTAATATAATGCCTATTAATATTATAAAGATTTATTGTTTCAAGTCTAATAATTACTTAATTATTTTAAAAGGAGACAATTTAAATATAAAAGTTACATAACATTAGAGATAATTATGTCTTTAAAAGTAACATTTGGACCAATGGTTTATTATTTATTATTTGAAACCCATTTTAATAGAATTAAACCAAAAATAACCTTTGTTAAAAGGTTTTAAAAAAAATTATAAAAATTCAGAAAATTATTTGGTGTCTATAAAATATTTAAAGTTTACAAAAACTATTTTAATATTTATTAAAAATTTTCTACAATTAATTTGAGGGCTAAAAAGGCCCAAAAAAATGTTTGAGGGTGCCCGGGTTCGAACCCGGGACTTCATGGTAGGATAGCAGTGTCTTAACCAGTGAACCAGGCCTCAGCCGCGGTTTGTATTCCGTTTTAATTTCTTAAAAACATAACTCAAGCAACACCCCCAAATCCTATGAACCCTAATTTGACAAATCCCAAAATTAACCTTAATTCGTTTAAGATAGCAAAATCAATGTTAGGGCTTTTAATCCCCAAGAAATTTCGAGTCTATCTGCATAACTAATTACCTAGATTGGATTTGAGATGATGCTTGGAATGCACGAAGCACACGCCGCGACCATGTACGGCTCGATCAATGTCCAAAAGATGCTATTAATCAAATTGATCGCACAGAAATCTTCCAATAGCTCTAGAGGTGAAAAGCCCTCTGTCAATTGTTGGTTAACAACCTTGAAATGAGGTCTTCGAATAGGTTGTAGGTCGCGGGTGGAAGAGGATCGAAGGAGGTGTTTGTGTTTGATTCAGGTGAAATTGTGAGTTGCGAACGTTTAGGGACATCTAGATGATTGTTTAGATGAGTTTAATTCGGTTATTATTAGGATTTAAGGGTCGATCGGTTATGGAATTAAAAGTTTCAGATTATTCAACCGTGTGGTGTTTTAACCGATGATTAAACACAATAGATGGTACGTTTAAGTTCAAGACAGGTTCACGAAATGATTTGGAGCGGTTTGGGGTTGGTATTCGAACGATTTGAGCTATTTTGGGCCTCGCCGAAGCTTGGCCGGAGTTGGCCGGGAAAACGTGAAGGGAAGATAGGCGGGAGGGTTGGGTTTGTAAATTAAAATTTTACACTTTGGCCCCTCGAACTTTGAATTGTTATTTTTTATCCAAATAATATTCTTTTAAAGTTTATAAATTGACAAAACAACCCCTAAACTTAATTCACTTTAAGTTTTAAACATTTTTCTTTATTTTAAGTTTAATAACTTTCATAAATTATTATTATTATTATTTCTTTTATTACTATTTAAGTATTATTATTATTGTATAACTTACTTGTCTTTTATTGTTAATATTATTATTGCTAAAATCATTATTATGATTGTTACTTATTTATTAACATCATCAACTTTCAAATTAAGAAAAATTAAGGACAAATTAAAAACAATAAGCCTAAGTAGCCCAAAAGTTTAATAAATGCCATCAATAGTCCTTACAAGAATTAACGACGTTGACTTTTAATTTAACCAAAAATTCAAGATGTTACAGTCTCCCCAACTTAAAAGAATTTCGTCCCGAAATTAAGAATGAACTTAAATGAACAAAAGGAGTTATAACGAAAGGTAAGTGTACAACGGCCAGTGATAAACGTTTGACTACAGATGAGATGTTTTCACTTTATGGAACCTTACAAGTCTCTTGACATAATGCATACCAATTTGAACTCTTCCAGTGAAATATGAGACTCTTTGAGAGTTGGCACATGAAATGTTGGAAGACGATGACGAGTTACCGTGGTATATTAGACAACATCTAGAACGTATTTACGTAATAAAGTAATGACTTGAAATCAATGAAAGACCATCAATTGTAAGAAAGGTTAACGTCGGAATTTAAGACTGCCAAACGTCACCGAAACGATCTTAACACATATCTTGTGAATATATATTGCTCCTTTGACCAAACCGTCGGTCTAAGAATAATACGATATGCGAAGATTTTGGAATGAGTTCACAACGATGACTAAAAACATTGCTAATAGCAGGAAAATGAATCGATCGTTAAAATTTAACGATCGATATTTACCAACATACCACGGTATACGACTATTTGAAACCGCTACAAGTCAATTTCTCGACCCGTTATCCCACATAAATCAAATTGAATTTTAGTCAATCGGTCTATAATGCACCAATTGTCATCATGACAGCTAAGATAAGAGGCCCTTAGTGAATGAAAAGTTAAACAAGAGATCTATAGGATCACGAATGTTAGGTCTTGTCATATGTGAAGGTAAGACACTCGGATACATACCAAGTTACGTCTTTTCCTTTATGCCAAACCCATGAATACAAGTTACGAAGGTTTATGAACCTCCACATCACAATGTAAGTATAAAACGAGTCTCGTTAGTCAAAACCAAGATACAGTTTTAAAGATTTCCCAAGGTTAAGGGTTCAAAAGTGATTCAAGAAGTAACGCAAACAATAAGACATGCATTTGTAACCATGTTTTGCAAGGTAACAAATTTCCAAATATAGATTGCATACATAATTCATCAAACCCATAAGTACAGTCGAGCACATTCGTATGACTAGAAAGACATAACCACAAGTTGATGATGTCTTTATTTAGTAGAAAGATTGTTTAAGAAGACTACCATCACACAATCATGTGTTGATGATATCTCAAAATGAAAGTTGATAAGTAGGGAATAAATGGTTTGATATAGCTAGATCAATCAAAACATTAGGATAAAGGGAAAGAAATCAAGTTAAGAATTTAAATGCTCCAAGCTTGGATCAAATCAACCTGGGGTGATTGGGTCTCCTTTCAAGTTCAGAGATCATGCTTTGGCTTGGTAGGTCGAAACACTAACATTGTTTCACCCTGCAGGTTAGTACATGTTTCTCGTCACTTGATTACAAACTTGGTAAGTTAAAGATCAAGAAATGAGAATAGTCATCAAGGTGTGGTTTTCACTCCTAACTTGATGGTGTATTCCCAAGGTATGACCACTAACTTACCAATCAAAAAGTTCGATCCCAACTCCTTGTTGAGGATCCACAGAAATAAGACGAGGTAACTCACCATTAAGGTAAGGGAAATCACTCCTATCTTAACGGTGAAGTTTTACAAAAAACAAAATATAACAAGATGAACTTCTTCATCAAAATCCAGAATTCACTCCTACTTTGATGAAGTCATCTCATTTGAACAAATACAATTCATAAAGATGATATTATCATCAAGATATGGAATTCACGCCTATCTTGATGATTGAATTTCATAATAGCAAGAAAACAATCGAAGATTGACATTTGTCACCAAAGTACGGGTTTCAATCCTATTTTGGTGAGATTATGTCATTTGTGAAACGCCATTCCAAAGAAAATAATTGAAGTCAATCCTCGGAATAAGGAAATCACCCCGATCCAGAGGATGAAATTTTATAAATCACAATTGGAAACCATTTACCGAAACGAATAGAGAATCATCAAAGTAGGGAATCACCCCTGCTTTGATGAGTTAGAATCACTTAGGAGATACGAGTGTTCTTAGTCATAGGTTGGCTTGCAAACACTTGCATCTCTCACAGTGCAGACGCTACGGAGTTTGACTTAACAACGAAAGGAAAATAATTTCAATTAGAACTCGGAAAATTTCAAGTTACATCAATATAACAAAAGGAAAAATCATGCTAACAAGCTTAAGATCAAAGTTCGAGATAGCAGAAATTTGTTATGATGGTGTTCAATCTTGAATAATTTAAATCAGGAAGGCAAAATCAAGGACAAGAATGATTCGACATCATAATGAGATGTGAACATTCGTTTCACAATCGAAGGGAATACATGGACTTCTCAAGATATGAGATCAGCCATAACTTTATTAAAGACATGCGTACTTATAAGCGATCACTCATCTCAGGGTTTCGAGCCAAGTAAATGGATTCAATGATCGAGTCAAATCACCATTTACACTTTGCCTAGACAAAGTATCCCGAGATGTAGGAATTCCACCTACAGCATTTCATGTTCTTAGTTATGGGACAAATCCTTATGAAGACTTGAGAACCATAAGCAATGGTTTAAATTTTTTAAGGCCATTCGGTTTAGATTCCCAATATCTTTGGATATATTAAGAGGCATGCACACGTTGGTCAGGGTATAGAAATAGATACATGAAACGCCCAACGTGTAGCGATGTTTAAATGTAGAAGTTGAAATGTAGAGTGGGTTCAATATTAATAGGAACATTATATATGTTAAAAATGAGAAGATATTGAAACTTTGGTGATAAACCAGTTCAAGAAAATCAAGGATTTTTAAGATACAAAGAGGATGGTTCCATTTGGTAACACATTACCATTTGGAATCGTTGACACGTCAAGGTAAATTGACCCATTTACCATAGAGACTTGTGTATGTTGACCATAGTTTATCACTCATCCCAGAAATCCCCAGGTAAGCATAACTGGTCTCACATGAGATTTATACGATATGCTTGCCTTAGCCCGAAGGCCTTTTGCCAGGAAATCCAGAATACAGGTGTCTATATGTCACACAAATTCCTTTGGTTTATGAAATCAAAACTTGATGAGATTTACATAGATTAGACATAGAGTCTAAGGAATTGAACCCACGACGATAAGTGTAGATTCCACATGTCGTTGAGAATAGTTTAGGAAGTTCATTTGTTGGGGAATCAAAGAGTTAAAGTTAAGTTTAGGGAGACAAGTAACTAAGTTTAAGCATTCATAAGACAATCCTATGCTAAGGCCTCAAGTTGCACAAAAGGCATAGCATTATGTAGCATGAAAACAACATGTAAGCATAAGGTATAAGGATCTTTCTATGAGGTTCATGCAACTATAGTCTAGGTCACCATTTCTAATAACCTAAATCCCTATAGTTATGGGCTCTGATACCAATCTGTCACACCCCAACCTTGACGGCGGAAACGTCGAGATGTGAGGGTTACGATTGTTCACAGCCACATAACGCTATTTATTAAATCCAAATATATAATTCATAAGATTCAATTGTAACATTACAAGCAAAAGTTTCAACAAATAATACATCATGTACAAATGCTACAAATAACATGATCACTATTTTATCTCTAGGTCCAATCCTAGATGTGATAAGCTTCAAAGAGTAGAACACATACTTGAGGTATTCCTGAAACATGTTAAAAATAAAAGGTCAACATAAAAAATGTTGGTGAGCATTCCACGGTTTTTAATACATAGATTATATAAAAGATGGCAATTCAAGTCATAAGTTAGTGAATAAAGTGATTAGGGATGTTATGAACAATGCAACAATCAAACCTCGACAAAGTTTTACAAGTCTCAAACGTTTACAAGATTATACGATCAGCTAAGTGTACTTGGATCACCAAAGCAGGCTTGTCTTGCCCAGATCTATGACTTCGCTGGGCTAGCAATAGTTAATGATTATACATATAACGCCATAACATGGTAACCACAGAAATTCAACTAACCACAACTTTGCATGATGAATTGCCATAAAGATTACAAGTCCCAAATAAGTTTACAAGTGCAATGATAATAAGTTAACATGTTTCACCCCAAGTGTGAAAATAAGCAAAGGGGTATGGAAATACTCATTTGGATATATGCATTACTAGATGATATAAAAAGTCAAAAGATAATCCAAAGTAACCATCACAAGGCACCTAACATATGTATTACAAGTTTAAGGTTAATAATGGTTAACGTTCAAACAAGATTAGAGTTTTGATAGAATTATGGGGTTTTTAGTAAGTAATAAGTTTATAAAGTAATTATTAACGTTTTGCTCCAATTAAAAGAACTATATATGTATATTTAAGTATTCTAGAAATGAATTTAAATATAAATATTGATGAGTTTCAATATAAATAAAGCTAAAAAAATTAGTTGGAATAACATTTTGATTAATAACAAATTACTAAACTAAACCTTTAGTTAATTATTTTTATAAGAAGAATATATTTGTAAATAATTTGTGAATTATAAGATATATAATTTCTACAGTTATCATGATAAAACTTTAATTAATATAATGCCTATTATATTATAAAGATTTATTGTTTCAAGTCTAATAATTACTTAATTATTTTAAAAGGAGACAATTTAATATAAAAGTTACATAACATTAGAGATAATTATGTCTTTAAAAGTAACATTTGGACCAAATGGTTTATTATTTTTATTTGAAACCCATTTTAATAGAATTAAACCAAAAATAACCTTTGTTAAAAGGTTTTAAAAAAAATTATAAAAATTCAGAAAATTATTTGGTGTCTATAAAATATTTAAAGTTTACAAAAACTATTTTAATATTTATTAAAATTTTCTACAATTAATTTGAGGGCTAAAAAGGCCAAAAAAAATGTTTGAGGGTGCCCGGGTTCGAACCCGGGACTTCATGGTAGGATAGCAGTGTCTTAACCAGTGAACCAGGCCTCAGCCGCGGTTGTATTCCGTTTTAATTTCTTAAAAACATAACTCAAGCAACACCCCCAAATCCTATGAACCCTAATTTGACAAATCCCAAATTAAACCTTAATTCGTTTAAGATAGCAAAATCAATGTTAGGGCTTTTAATCCCCAAGAAATTTCGAGTCTATCTGCATAACTAATTACCTAGATTGGATTTGAGATGATGCTTGGAATGCACGAAGCACACGCCGCGACCATGTACGGCTCGATCAATGTCCAAAAGATGCTATTAATCAAATTGATCGCACAGAAATCTTCCAATAGCTCTAGAGGTGAAAAGCCCTCTATCAATTGTTGGTTAACAACCTTGAAATGAGGTCTTCGAATAGGTTGTAGGTCGCGGGTGAAGAGAGGATCGAAGGAGGTGTTTGTGTTTGATTCAGGTGAAATTGTGAGTTGCGAACGTTTAGGGACATCTAGATGATTGTTTAGATGAGTTTAATTCGGTTATTATTAGGATTTAAGGGTCGATCGGTTATGGAATTAAAAGTTTCGGATTATTCAACCGTGTGGTGTTTGTAACCGATGATTAAACACAATTAGATGGTACGTTTAAGTTCAAGACAGGTTCACGAAATGATTTGGAGCGGTTTGGGGTTGGTATTCGAACGATTTGAGCTATTTTGGGCCTCGCCGGAGCTTGGCCGGAGTTGGCCGGGAAAACGTGAAGGGAAGATAGGCGGGAGGGTTGGGTTTGTAAATTAAAATTTTACACTTTGGCCCCTCGAACTTTGAATTGTTATTATTTTATCCAAATAATATTCTTTTAAAGTTTATAAATTGACAAAACAACCCCTAAACTTAATTCACTTTAAGTTTTAAACATTTTTCTTTATTTTAAGTTTAATAACTTTCATAATTATTATTATTATTTCTTTTATTACTATTTAGTATTATTATTATTGTATAACTTACTTGTCTTTTATTGTTAATATTATTATTGCTAAAATCATTATTATTATTGCTAAAATCATTATTATGATTGTGATGGGTGGTTCAACGAACACCCTTTTATAGTGCTAAAGTCGTTAACTTATCCACATTATCTACGATATTGCTTGGAATTGGTGACTACGGTGGTTATGATTGCAGGTGCATTAAGGAGCTAGAAACGAGGAAATACGGACTTTGGAGCGGATTGCAACGAAGTGGGGTATGAAAGAAGCAAAGAACAAAACTTGAAAAAAAAATATATATATATAAGTTGGACCGTATGATACGGTTGGGCCGTATCATACGGTGGACTTCACACCAAATTGTCACCGTATTACAGTCTGTTCTCACCGTTGGATTTTGTACTCCACCGTATCATACGGTGGGACCGTATGGTACGGTGGCCCCTGCACGAAAAATGTAACTTCCACCATAAATGGGTGGTTATTGCAAGACTTTTGAGGAGCTTCGAAGGGAGAACGGTTCTAGGCACTCCAGAGGCGATTTTGGGGGCTGGAACAAGGTTCAAGAACATTCCTAATCATTGTGTTATCATTTTTGATTCATATGAACAATAGATTGAAGATTATGATGAACCATTTGGCGATGCTTGGCTAACCCTTTAATGGTCATCCTTGGTGAAGTTTCCTTTGAACTATTTATGTTTTTGTCTTATAATTTCTAGAATACCAATTTGGTATGTTATGAATTGTTATGGTGTTTGAACATTTGGTTGTAGTAGTTATTTAATCTTTCAATTTCTCTTCTTGATTGCACGTTCTTGGTGTTGCTAACAATCGGATATTGCGGGCAGGAATTGGGTTGGATAATTGAGTAATTGGTCATCGGGAAACAACTCGCATTGTTATAATCCGAGTACTTTGTTCCCTTTTATCACAACATTTGTTCAAATACGAGTTATGTCTATGTAACTCTTTCTAGTGAGACTTTTGCATATAGGTTCAAGGGAAACGGATCCAGGGATGGTCATTGCTTTCTTAATTTGATAAACACAACTTTATTTCAATTCAGCAATTAGTTTAATTATTCTAAATCTAAAACCAAATCAACAACAATCTTTGATCTTTAATTTTATTAGTTGTTTAATAATTAGTTAATCTGCAAAACTTTAGTATTCACATATTCCACAAACTCCCTGTGTTCGATACCTTCTTGCCACTAGCTTTAGTTGTAATTGGAAATTTTACGTGTACCACGACAAGCACGTCAAATTTTTGGCGCCGTTGCCGGGGAGTAGTGCGCAACGTGTGTTTATTAATAGTTTTGTTTGTTATTTTCGGGTTTACACTGGTTGTGTCTAGTGTGCAGGTACTTCAGTGCATGCGTACTAGAGGCTCTAACAGGTCATCACCACTATTGTTTGATCCGGAGATTGAGAGAACATTGCGGCAGAACCGAGTTTTGCTAAGAGAAAACAAATATTGATTCACCAAATTCACCAATTAGACCAAGAAACATAATGCAAGAAAACCAACCACCATCCTCAACGGGTCAACCTTCCGACTATTTACACCTTCCATTACACAACCTTCACCAAACACTACTATACCAATTCCTAACCTACCAAGTACACCAGCTCATACCACACAACCACCAATCATAACTCAAGTGGACCAAATCCTTCGGTTAACCCATATGGTACATTTCCACCATTTTCTCATTTTTTCCCATCAGCGGGTCAACCTTCGAATCCATCGGGCGTTCAATATCCAAATGTGCCACGTGGGCAAATTTCAAGTATTAGAAGGGGCAGTTATGAAGAGGGTTATGCAGATGAGTTTAGTGGGTATAACGATGAAGGATATTATTATGGAGACAATGAAGGCTTTGGTGTCCAACAAGAGGTTCAAGGTGGAGTTCCTAATACACAAGCGAGACCAATTATGCCAGTGGTAGAGAATGTGAGACCACCACCACAACAACCATTTCCGCAACCGCAACCGTTAAATAGGCAACCGATGCCACCACCTCAAGGATTTCAACCGAGAATGTTTGCACAACAAAGGCCACAAGTACCATTTAATCAAGGTCCACCATATATGGAGGTCCAAGAAGACAATTGCGTGGTCCAGTTAGAGGAATTGAAGCTCATTTTCGACCGGTGATCACTACAAATCCTTCACCGGTAGTTATTCCTCAACAACGTGATGGGAGAACGTTTGAAGTCCGCACCAATTCACTTCAAAGTTTACCGAATTCAAGGGATTGGCAACCGAAGAACCATATTTTCACTTGGAGGCTTATGATTCAATATGCAACACTCTTGGTAGTCAGGGGTTTTCGTCGGATGATGTCAAACTAGTCTTATTCCAATTTTCATTAGAAGACAAGGCGAAGAAGTGGTTTTATACGTTGCCTTCCGCATCAATTTACACTTGGGCCGATATGCAACATAGATTTTTGGAAGAATTTTTCACGGCTCAAAAGACTAGTGATGCACGGAGAAGTTTGAGGAGCTTCCACAACAAATGGAGAATTGTTTCATGAGGCGTTTGAAAGGTTTAACATGATGATAAAAAATTGTCCCCCCATGGCATTGAGCTTTGGGAATTGATGAATGCGTTTCATGAGGGGTTAAGCTCGGAAGATGCTCGTGATTTGATGTCTATATCTAATGGCACATTGGGACCAATTATGAATATGATGATTGGGCGTTTTTAGAGCAAATGTCAATACTTCAAAGAGGAAGGCTCAATCATCAAGGAGAGCAAGACATCCGACTACAAGACAACAAGTTCATGGAGTGGAAAGTAGTAATGTGCAAACAACAAATCAAATGTATATGTGTGCACAAATTGTCAAGAAATTGGTCATGTAGCGGAAGTGTGTGTGGTGGGACTAGAAGAACAACAACATGAAGAAGTGAATGCCATTCAAGAGTAGGGGTGGTAGAAACAATGACATGAACTCCAATACATATCACCCCGGGTTGAGGAATCATCCAAACTTCCGTTATGGAAATCCGGCTACTCAATCGAATCCAAATTTTCAAGGAAGTGCTCAAGGCAATTATGTCCCTCGTCAACAATACCAAAATAACCAAGGAGCTTATAGAGGGGGAAATAGCCAAGGGTATCAAAAACAATATCAACCAACGGGTCAAGGTGGAACGGTCAAAGTTCATCAAGTGGGAATGAAGTCATGGATATGCTCAAAGCTATGCAACAAGATATACAAAAGAGGAATCAACTTGATGAAGCCCGGATTCAAAAGGATGAGGTACGTGACAAGAGTATTCAAGCATTAACAACTCAAATGGGTCAATTGGCAACCGATGTGGCGGAATTGAAGAAAAGTAAGGTCAACTTCCTAGTGACACCAAGGTAAATCCGTCTCATGGTACATCAAGAGGTAACAATGTTAATGTTCATCAAGTTAGTGTCTTACGAAGTGGTAAAGAATTTAAAGCCACTTTGTCACCGGGTTTGGTTGATGGGGTAGTTGAGGATATCACGGGTAATGAAAGTGATGACGATGATGCGTCATCGGTTTTAGCTAAAGAGTCAAATGTTAAAAAACCGATTTACATAAAAATGAACAAAGTCAAAATGACCGGATCAAGTCCCATTTCCATCGGCGTTACTTGATCCGGTAAGAAAAATTTTATTTCATCAAGAGGTCCCCAAAAAGAAGAAATTTGGGACATGTTTAAACAAGTTAAAATCAATCTTCCATTACTTGATGCAATAAAACAAATACCCGCATATGCAAAGTTTTTAAAAGAATTGTGTACTCAAAGAGACAACAAAAGAAAAGATGCCTAAGCGGGTAGATGTAACAAGTCGAGTGAGTGCAGTTTTAATGGGAGCTTCCTCCTAAACTTCAAGATCCGGAACACCATTGATAAATATACAAGTTGGAATTTTCAAATGGCAAAGGCGTTATTGGATCTTGGGGCCGGGGTTAGCATTTTACCGGGAGGTTTATATGACCAATACGATTTTGGTCCATTGGCAAGGGTGGAGACAACGGTTGTTCTAGCCGATTTGTCTCATAAGTTACCTCGGGGAATGGTTCAAAATGTGATTGTTAAAATTGATGAATTTTATTACCCGGTTGACTTTTTAGTTTTGGATTATGCATCACCGGATCCTAAATTGCAACAAAATGTTATTTTGGGTAGGCCATTTTTGAGCACCGCACATGCTATTATCGATTGTAGATTTGGTACAGTTGATATGACATTTGGAAATAGAAAAATGTGTTTGAATGTTTTTACTAACAATGCTAATGCTATTGGTGTTGAGGAGTGTTTTATGGCAGATTTGGTCGATGGATGCAACCCACATGAGTTTGAGGAGAATGGTATGGATATTTGTGTTAGTGATTTTTCTGAACAGGTACATGCTTGTGCAATTAGAGATGAAGAAATTCAACAAGATGCAATGGCGTTGAAGGAAGGAAGGCCGCCATGGACTCATCAATTTGAAAGCTTACCGTAGAGATTGACTCGGGAACAAAGCCATCTTTGGAAGTGCCACCAAAATTGGAACTCAAAGAATTACCAAGCCATTTGAAGTATGCATTTTTAGGGGATGATGACACATTACCGGTCATTATTGCCTCTAATCTAGAGATGGCGCAAGAAAAAGCTTTGTTAGAAGTTTGAAGGAAAACAAAGGGGCTATTGGGTGGACGATTGCCGACCTCAAAGGAATTAGTCCATCATTGTCATGCACAAGATTATCACCAATGAAGATGCAAAGCCCACAAGAGAAGCTCAAAGAAGATTAAATCCGAATCTAAGGGAGGTAGTAAAAAGGAGGTAATTAAATGGTTAGATGCGGGAATAATCTATCCGATTTCGGATAGCTCTTGGGTAAGTCCTACTCAAGTGGTACCTAAGAAGTCCGGCATTCAAGTAGTCAAGGATGAAAGTGGTGAAACAATTGCAACTCGACCCGTTACCGGGTGGCGAGTGTGCATTGACTACCGCAAATTGAATGCCGCCACTCTAAGGATCATTTCCCACTTCCTTTTATTGACCAAATTATTGAAAAACTTTCGGGTCAAAAATACTATTGTTTTTTAGATGGGTATTCGGGTTATAATCAAATTGCAATTCACCCGGATGACCAACACAAGACTACCTTCACTTGTCCATATGGTACCTTTGCCTTTAGGCGGATGCCATTTGCTTGTGCAATGCACCGGCTACTTTCCAACGATGTATGATGAGTATTTTCTCGGACATGGTTGGAGAGTCGCTAGAAGTGTTTATGATGATTTTTCAATTTTTGGCACTAGTTTTGATTCTTGTCTCAAAGAATTACAAAAAGTTTTAAAAAGATGTGTTGAGAAAAATTTGGTGCTAAGTTGGGAGAAAAGCCATTTCATGGTGCAAGAGGGAATTGTGTTGGGACATGTTATTTCGGAAAGAGGATGGAGGTGGACAAGGCAAAAATTCGGGTTATTTCATCATTGCCACCACCGAAAAATGTTAAAGGGTAAGATCATTTTTGGGGCATGTCGGTTTCTATAGACGGTTTATTAAAGTTTTAGTGTCATTACAAAGCCTTTATGTAATTTATTGTTGAAGGATGTTCCATTTGATTTTACTAATGAATGTTTGCAAGCTTTCAATGTTTTGAAGGAACACTTGGTGAAGGCTCCTATTTTGCAACCGCCGGATTGGTCGAAGCCATTTGAAATTATGTGCGATGCAAGCGACACAACGATTGGAGCGGTCTTGGGTCAAAGAGTTGACAAGAAGCCGGTGGTAATATATTATGCGAGCAAAACTTTATCCGAGGCGCAACTCAATTACACTACAACCGAAAAAGAATTATTAGCGGTGGTGTATGCTTTGGATAAGTTTCGTTCGTATATTTGGGGGAGCAAGGTGGTGGTATATTCGGATCTAGTGCGGTTCGTTATTTGATGGAGAAGAAAGATGCCAAACCACGCCTGATTAGATGGATCCTTTTATTACAAGATTTGATTTGGAGATCCGGACAAGAAAGGAAGTGAAAACGTAGTGGCGGATCATTTGTCTCGAATTCCGTTGGATAAAAATGATGATTTTGGGGAGATAAATGAAAGATTTCCCGATGAACAATTGATGGCGATTTCTCCGGTCATGCACCGTGGTATGCTCATTATGCTAACTATTTGGCTATGGGCACGATTCCGGATCATTGGACTAAGAAAAGAAGACAACAATTTATGGTCCAAGTGAAGCAATACATATGGGATGAACCGGATCTATTCAAGATTGGGTCCGATCAAGTGATTAGAAGATGTGTGCCCGAATCGGAGGTTAAAGATATTCTTACACATGCTCATTCATCCGCGTGTGGGGGACATTTTAGTGGACACAAAACTGGTTATCGGGTTCTATCATGTGGGTTTTATTGGCCCACCATTTTCAAAGATGCTTGTGAGTTTGCCCGAAATTGCTTAAATTGTCAAAAAAATGGAAGCATATCAAAGAGGGATGAAATGCCTTTACAACCATCTTAGTTGTGGAAATATTTGATGTTTGGGGCATCGATTTCATGGTCTTTTCCCAAATTCTAATGGTTCTTATACATCTTGGTGGCGGTAGATTATGTGTCAAAGTGATCGAAGCGATTGCTACAAGAACTAATGATCATTCGGTTGTTTGCAAGTTTGTTCAATCCAATATCTTTGCCCGATTTGGTATCCCTAGAGTGATCATTAGTGACGGTGGATCACATTTTAAGAATTTCAATTTTGGGAAGTTGTTGAAGAGATATGGGGTGAATCACCGAATTGCCACTCCGTACCATCCCCAAACAAGTGGACAAGTTGAAGTGTCCAACCGTCAAATTAAAGAAATTCTCATGAAGACGGTTCGAGTTGATAGAAAAGATTGGTCGGGAAAATTGGATGATGCATTGTGGGCTTACCGAACGGCCTACAAAACCCCAATTGTACAACACCTTACCGGATGGTGTATGGTAAGGGATGTCACTTGCCAATGGAATTGACGCATCGAGCACTTTGGGCACTCACAACAGTGAACACGGATTACGAAGAAGCGGGAAAGACGAGAAGTTGCAACTAAACGAAATCGAAGAAATCAGAAATGAAGCCTATGATTGCGCATCGGCTTACAAAGATAAGACTAAGAAGGTTCATGATGCCAAGTTGAGGGGTAAGACATTTGCATTGGGCCAAAATGGTGTTGTATAATTCACGCTTGAAGTTGTTTGCGGGAAAGTTAAAGAGTAAATGGATGGGTCCATATGTTATTCGGAGAATTGGACAATATGGTGAGATTGAAATTGAGGATTGAAAGACCAACAAGACACTAACGGTTAATGGACATCGCTTGAAGCCGTACTTAGATGAAACGATATTAATGCTTTGGAGGTTGAGAAGGCGGGCTATACTTTGCGCCCGGTAGAAGATGTGCAACTTTGAGAGGCCCAGGTTTGGTAGTGTACATAGTTAATTGTTTTTGTTTTGTTTCGGTTTGCATGTATAGTTTCGTTTTGTTCGAAACCCGTGTTCGAAACAAGTGTGGGGACGTTAGGGTCGCGATTACGTTCTAGCATTGTGTTGAGGACAACACGGGATTTTTGAGGGGGTAGAGTAATTTGTGTGTAAAAAAAAAAAAAAAAAAAAATTTCAGAGTTGACCGTATCATACGGTCACCACCGTATGATACGGTGGGTGTAAAAAGCTGAAGGCAGAAGGCTACTGCCATACGGTGGATTTTTTGTGTCTGAGTGTGCCGTATCATACGGCTCTCACCGTATGATACGGTGAAGTCTGGGGGGTGAAATGTCGGCAGTTATAAAAAAAAAAAAAAAAAAAAAAAAAAAATTCTTTTAACCCCAACCACTCATTCTCTTCCCTCTCTTTCTTTTCTTCTTCTCCTCCTTCTTCTTCTTCTCATTATTTCTTTCAAAAACTTTCACACTCCATAACAACACAACTTTAACTCTTCATAAAACCTTTAATTATTAACCAAATCCAACGATTTTTGAGTCAATTTTGACTAGAATTTCGCAAGGATTCTGATTTTAGGGAGGAAACTACAAGGAAAACACGTTTTAGGGCTCGAACCGAAACCCTAGAATTTCATTATTTGGGTTTTTTTTTGAAGATTTCTCTATTTTCGTGTTTATAACCATTCAAGGTAAAAGGTATGTGCATTATTTTCCAAACTTTGATGCTACATTGTGAGATATGAAGGTTCTTGTTCTTACTTGATATTACACTTGCTTGTTATGATAATGTAGGATGTTTGGATGGTTGTTTGGGTAATAGTTGATAGAATATGGTAGTGGAAACTTGATTTTGATGTGTTTGTGAACTTGTGGCAATATTGAAATTGTAGAGGCATCATGCCCAAATTTTGTCAAATCAAAGATGATATTTTGTTCACAAAATCACTCATTACCATAATAACAAGCAAGTGTGGGGAAGTTGTAGCATATGTGACTGATTGTTCAATGTCTTGTGGTTGTTTTTGGTTATGTACTGTGCAGGAACATGGGACGGATCGGTGAAGCTGCGGGTTCAAGCGCTGCTGCTGCTAAAGGAAAAGGAAAGCAAGTAGCGCAACAATACAAGAGGAGAAAGTACATTGGGCAGGACGATGATTCAGATGAGGAAATGGAGCAGCAACAAGAAGCACCTCGTTTGGACCCAGCTCTTAAGCCGAAGTGGAAAGCTGGGGGCCTAAACGAGCAACCCAGTGAATGGCAACCAACTTTGTTCCATGACCAAATCAGGAAATTACAAGATAGAGCTGGAGCATTCATTTGCGAGAGGGATGTGAAAGAACGGGAATTTGGTCCGTTTGGTGTGTTTAATCGGTTTAAGGCACTAGGTTGGGAAGCCGCACTACATTGCTATGACCAAGAGAATAAATATTTGTTTCTTGATGAGATCGAGGAATGGATGGCTACTTTAAGGTGCGGAAGATATGATAAACCATCTCAAATGAAATTGATTGGGACGGTTAATGGTATTGATGTTGAGATGTCTTATGACACGTTGAGGAGGTTGGCCAAATACGACAGTTTACTGGCCAAGGATTATAAGAACCCAAGTTGCTTATTGCACCGGAAAAGCATCCTCGGTGGACGGACATGTTGGAATCCCTATTCCTTCCGGGCACTTATTATGGCACTTTATATCGAAAGAACTTGAAGATTGAGCCGAAATTGCTTTTGGCTATTTGTATTTGGAATGTGTTGCCAAGGCGGGCTGATAAGGAACAAGTTAGATTTCCGGAGATTCCAATTCTGTATGCTCTCATGCATGGGGCTCCTAAGTTCTCCATCCGCTATCTGATTCTCAACCATGTTTGGATGTGTAGGAACTCGCCTGATAGATCCATTATTCCCTACTGTAGGATTATTACCGGGTTACTCAAGCAGCAAGGGGCGATTGCTGAGGATGATATATCGAATAGGAAAAAGAAATACAAGTCGTTTGAGTTGGCTGCAATGGGAATCGGTTGGGTATATTCTGAATCAGACAGGTATCACAAATTGAAAAGTGGAGGACAAAGATGGAGGGTTTTGAAAAGAGATGCCCGGGCACTTATGCCTGGTGAAGCGGATGAGCCGGAGAGTGATGATGAAGAGCAACTTCCGAGTGACGATGAGGATTATGAGGAGCAGCCCACGGGGGGACACATGAATGTTGGGCAGGGGAGTTCAAGTGGAGTACATGGCAGTGGTTATTATGATTTTGCAGAGCGGGCCTATGTTGACGGTTGGGCCTATGGGGGGACAATGCAGCAAATAATTGAGAACCAACGCCCCCCCGCATCTGTTTTTGATTCATGGTCGGGATCGGAGCGTTCGATGTTTGATCATCAAACTATGATGAGTGCGAGTTTAGAGAGGAATATGAAAGCGGGGTTTGACAGGCAAGAGACGTGGAACCGGGCGCATGCCTATTCTCAAGAGGTGGAGATTAACAACCGTTTCATAGATGATCAGAATCGACG